>CAUYPK010164342.1:0-20491 GCA_963574355.1 Loris lydekkerianus | reverse complement strand
ATAAGGCCCCAGTCAAATCCGGATGTCTCTGTATCAGTGATTTTCAACCCGACCCCCACCGCCCACCAGCATGCTATGAGAGGATCTTTGGTGGGCCCCCCCCCCCCAAGTTTAAAGATCATTAATTGAATTATTTTCAATAAAAAAGTTTTTATCAAAAGTTTTTGGGGTTTTTTTTTTTTTTTACTTTTTGTTTTGATCAACATGATTTAAGTATGCCATGGAAGTTTAACTATAGGTTCAAGAATGCTGTGAGATTAAAAAAAAAAAAAAAATTGAAAAACATTGGAACACTGGTCTACATGCAAGAGCTATCCCTGGCTGACGGCCTGCAAGGAAACGGGGACCTCAGTCCTACAACCACAGGGGAATTAATTCAGCCAACCACTTGAATGAGCTGGGACATGTACTCATTGCCAGAGCTTCCAGAAAGGATAACAGCCCTGCCGACACCTTTGGTTTGGTGAGACTCGAAGCAGAAGACCCAGGCCATGCTGTGAGTTAGCAGAGCTGTGAGATAATAAATGCCTATTGTTGTAACCGGGTAAGTTTGTGGATATTTGCTATGGAAGTAATGGAAAACTGTATTAACCCTAAAACTTGCCCTCAATGAGATGTCTAAAAGAGAAAGAGTTAGAGACCCATGGTTACAGAGTAATGACAGAGTGAGGGATTCTCTGTGGTAAGTAAAGGTACAGTGCTCACTAAGATCTTTTAACTCAAGAACAAAATGTGTATCTGGAAATAAGGAATGAATACTATTTCCTTGTACTTGTATGTTTTTTCATAGCCTTTGTCATTTAGGGTAGAAAGAGGTGATCATCCTGAGGTGACATAAGATATAAATCTTTTGAGTCACTCAGCAACTTTTAATGATCTTCCTGCCTGGTTGGGGAAGGACCCACTCTAATTAATGCCACACTAAATATCAGATGTTAAAAAAAAGAGAAAGAGCGAGGCCTCTTAACACTCTATTTCTCCAAGTCAAAGTAGTCCTAAATATGAAGTTTGTGCATGAGTGTGCACAAATGCAGAGGCACTGTGTGGTCTTTTTCAGATTTAAATATTTTTGCAGTTAAAATAAATTTTTTTTATTTTTGAGACAAAGTCTCACTCTGTCACCCAGGCTAGAGTGCAATGGCATCATCATACCTCACGGCAACCTCAAACTCCTGGGCTTAAGTGATCCTCCTGCCTCGTCTTCCCAAGTAGCTGGGACAACAGGGAAATACCATGAAATCTGGCTGGTTTTGTTTTTTGTTTTGTTTTGGGTTTTTTTGTACAGACAGGGTCTTGCTCTTGCTGTTCTCAAACTCCTGGCCTCAAGCATTCCTCCTATCTTGGCCTCCCAGAGTGCTAGGGTTACATGTGTAAACCCCTGCACTTGGCCTAAGATGTATCTTTAAAATAGTATATGCTCTTAAAATGGTGACTTTTCTTACCCTGCAAAAGAAAGCTGTTTTATAGCAAGATTAGTTGCATAGAGGGAGGAGAAGAGGTACTTAGCATTTAAATGGTAATATAGTGTCTAACTCAGCTAGGACTGCCAAAATAAAACATCACAGACTGGGTAGTTTAAACGAAAGAAATTTATTTTTTCTCGATTCTAGCAGATGAAAGTCCAAGATCAAGGTGCAAGGTCATGTGCTTGAATGTTTTGTGTCTCCTGAGGCTATTCTCGGCTTACAGGTGCCTGTCTTCTTGCTGTGTTCTCACCTGGCCTTTCTTGTAGCTTGTATAGCCCTGCTCTCTCTTTTCTTATTAGGAAACTAGTTACCTTGGATTAGGGCCCCAACCCTATGACCTCGTTTAACTTTAATTACCTCCTGAAAGGTCCTGTTCCCAAATACAGTCACACTGGGAGTAAGGGATTCAAAATATGAATAGGGGAATAGGGGAGACACAATTCAGTCCATAAAATGTGGAGAAAAGAAGCTAGTGATTTGAGTAAGGAAAAAGCAGAGATAAAATGGGAATTAGGTTCTGCCCTTCCATGACAGATCTTCCTTTCTTGTCTCCTGGAGTGTTGGATGGTTCCCTGGACAAGCAGGAAAGGGTCAGTAGGCACATTCCATCATGCTTATATAGAAAAAGTGGATTGCCTAAGGTTGTTGAGACTGAGCAGAAGGGAATATATATGGGAAGCAGCATGAGATCAGAGAGAGGAGGTATTCTAGGAGCAAAGGGTTTATCTAACAGAACAATTTTCAGCTGTTATCTCTAAGCCACGCTAACTTTATTGCCCTCTTGGTAGAATTTTGAAGGTGTTCAGAAGCTTGTCCTGAATATACAGTAGAACCTCCAAGTTGACCACCTCCCTACATTGACCACCTCCCTAAGTTGACCTAACTTTCATGGACCAGACACACACCACATGTACATATGAGTACAATAGGCCTAATTCCTTATGTTGACCACCTCCCTATGTTAACCAGCATATTATAGTCCCTTTATGGTCAACTTTCAGAGATTCTACCATTGTTTGTCTTGATGCTGTCAAAACATTGTAGAAGAACTCTGTGTTGGGAACTTAGCAATAAATGAAAACACTCAAACACTCATATTTATGGATGGAGTCAAGCCCTGGCTGCATCTCCAGTTGAGTGCTACAGAGATCTTTCCTTGGTTCTTTCCTTATTGAAATTTGGTATCAATGATTTAGATAAGGATGCAAACACACCTATAAAATTTTCAATATTAAAACATTGGGAGGAATGAGCATTATGCTGAATGACACCTTTAAATATGGAAAATTTGGACAAAGCCAACACAACTGAATTCAACCACAGTAAAGGGGAAGTTTACACCAGAGGAACGTGGCTGCATAAGAACAATATTGGAAAAACCCCACTTACCAGCAGGAAGAAAACTCTGTTGAATTTGAGAATCATGAAACAGACATGTTCCAAAAGCAGGATCCTACACTGATACTATTCAATAAGAAAATGGTGCAAAGTAAGAACTTACTAGAGCTAGAATCAAAATTCATTACATGATGAGTTGCTTCTTTCATAAATCCCCTCCCACAGTTCTTTAGTTTGTGATAAAAAGGAATATCAATAATGCTACTTGTTTCTACTGACATCAAACTATCATGAAGATCAAAGGGAGAGTCAAAGAGTCCTGCAGCACCACATGTTCCAGAGTGAAACCTAATATTTAAGAGCCCATTCTGGATTCCCACACACTTAGACTCAGAAGGGTCTGTGGATTCTCAGGTCATTTCCATATCTTCCAAGTCACCTTCTCATGTCATCTCTGCTTAAATTCCATACTCCATTCAAACTGGACTGCTTGAGATTGCTCTAGGCCTCTGCTCATGCTCAGGCTCTCCTATGAATGACTCTCCTCCCACCCCAACTTCTTTGAAAATCTACCCTTATTTCAAAGTATGTTACAAATCCTGAATTTGGATACAGATGTATGACATCTTTCTAGATTTTGTGTTTTATAACCTCAATGCCTGTTTTCTTTTAAATTTGTGAATATTTACAGTACACACATATTTATGACATTTATCATTTCTTTCTGTGTATGCAGAGGTGTGTTTATCAGTAGGTGTTCTAAGAGTGAAACTTGTTTTCTTCCTCTTGCTCAGACAGGAAATGACTACCAAGCTTCTCTGCTTAGCCTGCCAGTGGCATTCCCCTCTTATTCTGTAAGCTTCTTACCATGAGCAAGCCATGGCTCCTTCCTCAAGGCCTATAACCACTTATTTTCTCTTATGTGAAGCTTTTTCTATCTATCCTAAGCATGGATGATCACCATTCCTTTGTATCACACACTTTCCTGATACATATCATTGTTAAACAGATTTATGAAACTGAAATTGCCATTATATCCCAGTTAGAAAACTATGTTATTAAAATACCAATGTTTTATATACAGGGTATAAATTTAAATGCTGTATTAACACCACATGTCAGTTGTAAAATACATAATCGTGCTAAAAGTGATCAACTATTTTAAAACAAACATCCTATGATTGATGAATACAATGATTATTAACTCATATGCCTTATCCAATGGATTGGTAGGTCCTCAGCAGGCAACAGGAATCACGTCTCATTCATGATAAATTCTTATTACCAGTGTTTGCCCAGTGACTAGTATATGGTATTGGCTTAAGAAACATTTGTTGGACCAGGCATGGTGGCTCACACCTGTAATGCTAGCATTTTGGGAGGCCCCAGTAGGAGGATAACTTGAGGTCAGAAGTTTGAGACCAGCCTGAGAAAAGTGAGACCCCATCTTTATAAAAAACAGAAAAATTAGTTGGGCATGGTGGTACACACCTCTAGTACCAGCTAGTCAGGAGGCTGAGGCAGGAGGATCACTTGAGCCAAGGGGTTTGAGGTTGCTATGAGATAGGTTGAGGCCATGGCATTCTAGTCTGGGCAACAGAATGAGACTCTATCTCAATTAAAAAAAAAAATTGTGTGTGTGAATGAATACATTGAGTAAATAAGTTTTTCAACACTCTGGTCTGGCTTCTGTGAAAATACATAATTATAGGATGGCATTGTGTTAGGATTTTTAGATGATGGACAGCAATAATTATAAAAAGAATCAATCACATTTGTAATATATTGTTCAATATTTTAATTGCACTAAGTATTTAAATGGCTGGCTTCAGGAAGCTCCTGCAGGGACCTAGGGTTGCTGTCAAGGTCTGCCCCTCTTGTTCTCCTTGTCCCTTTTCCATCACCCAAATTTTGTTTGGCACCACTTGACTCCTCTTAGTATTTTCCTATATTAATAATAATACAGAGACAATTTTATTGTTGTGTTTTTCTAAAATATAAATAAATAAATAATTTCTATTTAGAAAACAAGGACATTGATTGTCCAACATAACCAAGATGGTGTTAGGCCCAGAAAACTTCTCATACATAGAAAGGCAGAAAGAATGGGTATATACAGCCTGCAAAAGAGAAGCCGAGTGTAAGACACGATAGCTGTTTTCACACATGTGAAAGACTGCCTAGGTGTAAACAGGCCTATGTGTGGAGCTCCAGAGAAGAAAAGACCAGCAAGATGACATTGCCAGAAGCAGATCTGATTCTCTATGCAAAATACCTTCACAAAATACCTATACAAAATGCTGCTAGGAAGCAATGGGACAGATTGTCCTATGATATCCTGTAAGTCTTGTCCTCAATCTCAGGATGAACCAAAGCAGAACCTTCAAGGTTAAGAATTAGTCAGCAATGGATGCAAGAGTAGACTGGCCCAGACGCCCCATTAGGCTGCCTGTAACTTTAAAATTCTCTGACTTTATCAACATTGATTCCACAGTTATAACAAGCACAATTGAAAAATGACAGATGTTCTGGAGAATGACCTGAAAGTCTCCAGCCCTACATCTGTTACAGACTATCAATGGAAATGCATCTATCCAACCATTCATTCATATATCTAACCAACTAACAATTACTGAGTATCCGCTGAGTGCCAGGGGGCTGTCCACAGTCCTGGAGACACAGTAGTGAGCAAAACGGACACAGTGGCTGTGTTCATGAACTTAGAGCCAAATGCAGACAATAATAAGACTTGCATAAATAGAAATTACACCCATGGCAAGTGCTATGAAGAAAGGCACAGGAGAATACAGAAGCCAGCTAAGGTAGTTAGAGGGTGCGGAGTAGGCTGCCTGGACACTTGAGCTAAGAACTAGGACAAGCCATTAACCCTCCCATTCATCCACAATAATTGCTATTAAATGGGGCTGAAAAGTCTTGCCTCACCACGGTTTAGATTACTATAGAGTTTGTACCTGGGGCACTCATTGGATAATATCATATGACCTCTGTAAGCCTCAGTTTCCTCATCATCAAAATGGGAAAACTAACAGCATTTAGGGCGCGATGCTGCACGCTCAGCCACGCGAAGCCCGATGTCTGCTGACTAGCAAACCCGCAACAGCTGGCAACTAGTGTTATATGAAACTAAATAGGAATCATCCTGAGTGTTTAGAAAGAATGGTGCCGCACTTTTGATGTTGTTACTTTGACTCTTCTAAAATCCCCAGGCTGTTGAGTAAGAAGGAGAGTGAGACAGCCATAAGGTACGGCAATGTTTATCTCCACATCACTGGAGAGCATCCACCGTCCCCCTAAGCTCCACACTTCTTCCCTTACAGTTAGCTGTCTACCATCAGATAAAAAATCCTTCTCTCTTTCATGTTCAGCTCTTTATTCCTTCTCTTCAAACATAGGAGAAGGTTAGAAAGGACACTTCTGGGGAAACGAGACCACCTCCGCCTCCGCCAGTGCAGCCACCAAATGAAAATTCACAGCAGCGGCTCCCTGGCACTCCAGCAGGAGCCCAGCCCGGTATGAATAAATAATCCACATTTCAAGCAGGATTATGGATATAAATGAAAGACGAAAAGCACATCAGGGTACCAATTCGTCACACATCTCCCCACAAAAGCGCTGCCTTGTTTGTCTCCTCCTCCCCGGCTTACCCTACTTCTCACTGCACTTTGTGGCCAGTCAGAAAGTTGAAAAAGATAAAGTAAAAAAGAAGGATGGGGGGGGGGGGGGCGGAGAGAGAGTCAGACAGCCAGACAGACAGGTGATTTGAGTGGGTCTGTGAGTGACATCCGTCGCCTCCTTTCCTGTCAGACTCCACGGATTCACCTGCACTTCTGGGGTCAGATGAGCTCTGCCAGAGCTTGACTGTCACTGCAGGAGCGGCATCACAGAGCGCCCGCCACAGCCTGGCTGGAACCTGCCCCTGCATAGGTTTCCCTGTTATCTCCCACTTGTCTCAATAGCTAATGCAGCACCTACAGTCGCTATATCCCATTAGGTCAGAGAAATGAAAACGAATGCCATTTTCTTGATGGCTTATGCAGAATTGCTGTAATTTGAAGAAAGCCTCCCTGGCCAGGCTGCTTCTCCCCGTCTCCATCCCCCACCCCCACCGCCTCCACCCTTTCCCTTGTTGCCGCCCCTGCCCAGTCCCTCCACCTCCCCATCTCCGTCTGTCCTTCTCCCTTTTCATACTGAATATATTGGGGCCCTGGCAGGCTGCCATTCTAACTGCACATTAGAAATGGTAGAGTTTTCTTCTATCTGATTCTATAAAATGAGTTCACCAGAAGGTGCAGACCCAGCACATTCGTGGTTTTTCCTATAAATTACTTTAACACTGTGTCCAATCATATATATAATTTCAGATTTTCAATTTCAACTCACTGCTGTGTCAGCACAGACTCCACTGATATGTCTAACGTATTTAGCTTAAAATGAAACGGATGGCATTTCATTACCAGGAAGATAATATTTTTGAATATGTTTCCTGCATGGCGGGATCCATCATTATTCTGCCATTTTATGTTCAGCGTGTGTAATAGCTTTTTAATGCTTTGACGTGTTTTATTTATATGTGTAATATTTTTCTAATATCATAGGACAGTTTAACTCATTGGACACATTAGAAAATCTTAATTGAATGCTTTTAAATATTAGCAAGTGGGGGAAAGGCTGAACAAATTGCCAATATTTTTATTTAAGATTTCATAAAGAGTAACCCAAAAGGCACAAAAATTGTTCAACCTTTGTTCTTCTCTTTTATCTATTCTCCTCAACCTTCTTCCCCACCCCCTCCCACTCAGTAGTCTCCCTATAAATATATACACTTTGGAGAGGAAATAAAAAGATAAAGAAAAATCCCCTAGTCCCCTGAGACTTAAAAGCTGTCAGGGTGAAAGCAAGGAACACAAAAAATATTGAGCAGGTCCCAGTGTGAGTGACAGGAGCCCTCTCATTGGCTGAAGCTTCTGACAGTGCTGAAATCTTTAATACCAGGTTCTTGGCTCTTTGACCAAAGTCATGGGATGTTTGAAAACAGACTTTTCTCAAAAGCTGTCTTTGCAAAGAAAATGCAAAAGGATGTCTCACCTTAAAAACTTTCAGGTAACCGACATTGCTAAAGGCATTTCAAATTAGCAGGTAGGTGCTAGAGAGAGTATTTCCCTTTTCTGGTTCTTTCTTCTTTCTATCAAAGCAGTACCTTACTGAAAGATATGGGAGTCCATGTGGGAAAGGTAGCTTGCCTTTCTCACTTTGAATCAAAGCAGTTCAGTGGGCAGGTGGCCACTGCACATTGCTGGAAGCCCCAAGTTTGGGGTCACTCACAAGGGAAGGATGGGAGAATTAACAGTTTCTTTAAGGAAAACAGTGCCTTGATTGTATTTAAAGTGCAGCCCCTATTTCTCTAACTCCTGCTCTCCTAAAAGCAAATAGACATAGATTCTAATTCTAGGCCACCTCTTATCTTGGAATCGTGGGATTCCAGGGAAGTCTCTATCATCCTCTGAGGATAAGAGTATCTGTAAAACTGAGATAACAGTTCCTGCCTTAGAGGTTGTTACAAGAATAAGACATAGTTCCTATAGGCACCTAGTCCAATCCATGGCTTACACAGTAGACATGCCATAATAGTTATTTTTGCTATAATTAAAAAATTGCTTTGGTATGAAAAGTGGGCCATTAAGTGGGCCATTTAATACCAAGTGAGTATTAAAAGGGGTGCAGTGGCACATGCCTATAATCCTAGCTCTCTAGGAGGCTGAGGCAGATGGATTGCTTAGCTCAGGAGTTCAAGATCAGCTTGAACAAGAGTGAGACCCTGTCTTTACTAAAATTAGAAAAATGTAGCCAGGTGTGGTGGCACATACCTGTAGTCCCAGCTAGTTGGTACACTGAGGCAAGAGGATCACTTGAGCCCACAAGTTTGAGTTTGCTGTGAGCTGTGATGATGCCATGGTACTTTACCCAGTGCAACAGTAAAACTCTCTCAAAAAATAAAATTTAAAAAGTGGGCCTATCTTTTTCCCCTATCTTTTCCTCACATTTTCCAACTTAAAACCAAACTTCAATCTGCATGCTGATAATCTGCATCCTATATACAAAGGTTACCATACAAGCACAAATAATTACAATATTTCTTTACTCAAATAAAGCTTATTTTGGAGTGAACCTCTCCAAGTTTAGCCTTAGGATATTTTAAAGAGTTTTTTTTCCATCTTGCTAGGTTAGCTATTTTATTAACCTTTTCATTCTTAAAACAGTAGGAAAATAATAGGACAAGACTTCAAACAGAATAGGCCACTAACAATTCCTTGGATCAAATTTACATATTTGGAATTTCTTATAAATTTTTGTAGTTCTCAAGAGTTGAAAAATCAACACTGTATGATAGCAGTGAGCAAATTTTTCTCTAAAGGGCCAGTTAGTAAGTATTTTTTGGCTTTTCTGGCTCTAAAACAGCTAAAGAAAATATAGAATGAGGCCAGACATGGTGACTCACACCTATAATCCCAGTACTTTGAGAGGCCAAGGCAGGAGGATCAGTTGAAGCCCAGGAATTCACAACCATAGTGAGAATTCATCTACCCACGTTCCTAGCTACTCAGGAGACTAAGGTTTGAGCCCAGAAATTCAAAGCTACAGTGAGCTATGATCATGCCACTGCCCTCCAGTCACTGTGTGACAAAGCAATACTCTGTCTCAACAACAACAACAACAAAACGAAAGCACAGAAAGAATGAACAAGACTGTGTTCTTATAAAATTTTATCCACAAATCAGGCATTTGGCATAGTTTGCAGACCAACTTCTAGAGCATTAATGTATCTTAACTTTTGTATTTCTTAAAAACCAAAAGTCTCACAAAGTATAATCTCAAAGTACAGAAAAAAAGGACATGTCAATTTAGGTTGGGCAAAGGAATTTTAAGAATCAGATTTCTGTATTCTATATCTTCTATTATTCTACTATCTAGCTGTTTTGATGTTCATGATTTTATAGAAATTTTCCAAAAAGAAGTTTCAGTTTTTAACCCCAAAATTCTATTATAGATACTGCAAAGGTAACCTAATTTATTGACTAGTTGGACAATTTTGATCAAGATAAAAATAGCATAAATTATTCACACATTCAACAAACTGCACTGAACAACCACTACATACTAGGACAACTAAAAAACAATATAAAATAGACAAAATCCACACTGCCACACATTTACATTTTAGTAGTAGGAGACAGATAGTATATAATTAAACAAGTAAATAACAAGATAAAATGATTTATAATGGCAATTAAGTACTAATGGCAATCAATAAGATTGATAGAGGAATGGTTTTGGAGGGAAAATGGGAGTCCTAAGAGAATGGCCTCTTTGAAGAGAGGGGATGATTTGATATTTAAAAGATAAAAAGTGACCATACTCAGCCCTTCAAAAAGCTAGAAATAACAATGCAAAAGTCATAAGCCAAAATAAAAGAGCTAGAAGAGTAGAAGAAAAAGAAAGGAAGCCAGTGTTATTGGCATATAGGAAATGACAGGCAAATAGACAGATTTACAAAATCACAAAAAATAGATTTCGTCCCCACCAATGGAAAAGTGTTTGCACTGGTTAATTCCCAGTTATATTATGAATACTTGCTGACAATGCTGAAGAAATCATATTGAAGTGACTCCATAACTAACAACAAAAGGAAAATTAGAAATTCCTAATTACTCTGTTAAAGGCCTCCTCTGACCCTCATTTCTAAATTCCTGCTATCTCAATTTCTGCTGTTCTAAAAGGAGGTGGAAACATTAAATAGGCACATGCAGATCAGCATTGCCTTATTTGGAGTAGCTCTTTCAGGAAACAAAGCAGAAGCTATTTAATAATATTCCCTCTTCAAAGTTATATGGCACTTTTCATCTAAGAATATCAGAGCACTCTGTCACAATTAAATCATTAATCCTCATGACAACTCCATCAAGGAAGTATCTGCTTTATTATCAGTGAGAACACTTGGCATTTACATGCTTGCCTTGAGGATGCTAGTCAATCATATGTGGTTAACTAACTCATTGGACACATTCCAGAGGCCAACAGAAGATCAGTATTCTGGTCCCCAGTTACAGATAAAGAAACTGAGGTCTCAAAAGGACAAGTTGTTAATAGCCAATTTACCCAAACAAGAGTGGCAACAGAAATTACTTGCTGCCTTGGATCTTGGTGAAAGTCACTTTTTATGCATTGCGCTCCCAAACATTTAAATACTTATAATTGTATAGATGATTATAAAATCATCAGTTAGGTGGATACCAACCCAAGGGCAGGAACCTAACCTTCTTTCACATCCCCAATAATATTATTATAGCAATCAGAGGTTTGCATAATACTTCCACACACATTTCTCCTTTGACTATCATTATTACTTTAAGACATCAATGCCACTATTTTGCTAGTAAATGAAGTCTCAAAGAGAATACCAGATTTGACTGCCATTATATGCCTACTAAATAAAGAAAGCAGACTTGAAAGCAGGAATTTCAACCTTAAGTATAGTGCAATTTCTTCTGTACCTGTGTTTCTCCTCTAATCGCTCAGATTTTTGTTATAAAATGGTTTGCCCTGGACCTCCATTGAAGACATATTGTTTTCTGACCCTCAAGATAGTGCTGATTATATGTTTGTAACACCTATAAAGTTGTTCCATGGTTTGGAGTTTGACAGAGGTTTATAATAAAAGTTTCCTTCAGTTGATAATAAAACCTACCATAACAAAAGGGAGAAATAAAGCTGCATAACTTTTGCTTGTATCTCACTCAATGTATCACTCATGGTATTTTGATAGATTCAGTAAAAAAAAAAAAAGAAAGAAACCAATCTAGGTATTTCAAACAGAGGGAATTTAATTCTGGGAATTAACATGAAACATGCAGAGAAGGGAGAGGGCAAAATTGCAGTAACATTAAGGGGAGAAGTGGTAAGAGCCAGATCCCAGATTTGGCTAATACAACTTCGTTGAATGAAGCTTATGAGCTGAACTGTTGCTATACTCATTGAAGACACCACTGCAGTCAACTGAAGAAGTATTTACAGAAGAAGCATCTCCTCAGCTAAGGATAGGAACACTGAAAGAGTACTTGTTTGCCTGGAGCTGAGAATGATCACACCCCAGCAGTGACCACACTGAGTGAGCCCAAAGCCTCAAGACCCCTTCTCCTTCTCATCTGTTGATCCCTTTTCAGTACTTCCTAATGGTAGAGGCCAACAGGCAGCCATGTGGCCAGAGAGCCTGAAAATTACAGTCTGCAGACTCTCATCTCCAGCCATAGCAGAGTAGAGTATGGGACGATAAGTATGAGACATCAGGATATAAATGACATATTGTGCATTATGAAGACTTAAGCAGATCAAGCAGTGAGTGCTAGAGCTATCCCCAAGCACAGGAGTGTTTTCCACCAGAATAACAGGCAGGGGAAACATTATGAAGACTACTCCCACAACCCCCCTGAAAGGACTGAAAGTAAAACATGACCTTCCCCTCCCAGAAAACAATATGTGCTGAACTGAAAGGTTGGTGTTCTTTGTACTTTAAAATCCATAAGGGAGGATAAGAAAATTCCCAGGGCAAGAAGATGGCTGTCATTAATACAAAGATAATGTCATGTGATTCCGTGGATAAAATACGGATCTCCAGTATACAAGAAGCAAGTCGTGAAAGTGGAAAGAAAGAACAGTAAAACAGGACACATGTAAAGTTGGCAAAAGAAGTAAAAGAAGGAAAAGTGAGCAGAAAAAGATGCAGGATTAAAGAGAAACCAGGAGACTTTGTTGGAGTAGAACAAATGAAGAAAATAATTCAAGATGAACGTATTGCCAAGGACACAGAAAGAAAGGAAGAGAGAGGGGAGGAGACAAGATGGCCAACTGAAGCCAGCTTTCAGCAGAGGCTCCCTTCCAGAGGGTTGGTTCTGGTTGGCCAGAGCCAACACAATAAAGCGGAAGAATGGGAGCTGAGCTGAGAGAAAGGATTGATAGGTTCACATCACCTCTGTTGAGGCAAGCTGGGACTCCAAGGACACAAATTTTAGGTTCAAAATCCATCCCAAAGAGGACAGAAATCCTTCCCCTCCCCTCCCTCATGAGTGCTGCTTGAGGCAGTGGTGAACAAAAGACCTTTTGTTTCACCAAAGGGAAGAGAACAACTGAGGGCCAAGACTCCCTCCACAGAGAGATAGCACTAGAAGCCCAGGCAGTCTCTTGCCTGGGCCAAAACTTGAACTAATATTCTCCCTACTTTCTTGAACTACCAATCCACCCCTCACACCTCTTCTGGCAGTCTGGAAGACTACCCCTGCAGAATCCAGAGTTTTTGGCAGATTTTTGCTAGCATCTTATGAGCTGTGGGGCAGTTGTGCTGAAACTATAACTTTAATAGAGGTGGAGAGTCACAAGGGGACAGAGACTTGCCCCATGTTGGCAAGAGCATAGTGCAGACTGGTACATAGCACTGGGTACGGCTGCAGTGCCTGTGGGTGCCGCTCCCACTTCTGCTACCAGTGGGGCAACACCCACCAGCTCCACAGCTCCCCACCCTAGTCCTGTGACCAGTGGCCTGGGGCCAGCAGATCCACCTCTGGCTTCCCACCCAGCTCCTGCGACCTGAGGCCAGCAGCTCCACCCTCAGCTCCCCACCAAGCACCTGCAACCTGCACATAGCAGTACCCCAGACTGGAGGCACCACCCCCAACAGTGGCAGTGCCACCCCTGACAGTGGTGGCAGCTCCATGGTCCTTCCCACTGGGGTCAAATTTGAGAGAGACACCTCCCCAACTCTGTGGAATATGGAAGGAATCTGACCTGACCTGCAGGGATTCTAGTGGTGGAGTGTGGCCAAGGCAGAGGCGTGGTCTCTGAGGGAGAGAACCACACTCCTCCACCGTAACCCCCAGCTGGGTTAGGTACAGAGATGCAGGTGGAACATTCTCCAGTTTCCAATGATCACCAGAGGGAATCATGCCTGAACTCCTCCACCTGCAGGTCACTCAGTGAGACAGCCTGTTTGGGGTGGCATTGTCTCCTCTTTGACTTAGGTACAAATCCCTGGTGTACTTGAGTAATAGAGAAAACTGGGCTGCAGCCCTGTGGGGTAACCAGTGACTGGAGGTGACAGTAATGCAAAGTGGGAAATGAGCCACCAGTCCCCCAGAATAATTCTTTTGCTGGGTGGGCCTTTCTGACTCCACGGACCACCGGAGCAAGTCATATGTGAGCTGCCAGTGGATCCCTAGTTGCTGGAGACCTTTTGTACTCTCCCACTTAATCTGTGTTTGTGCTGACCCAGACAATAGGTTTGGAACTCTTGATCTGGGCCAATCACCCGGGGACTCTCCACGGTTATACCCTGGGTGGGTTGTAGAGGGAGTGTCTGATTCTTGTCTCCCAGTTATTGCCAGTGAGGGGCAAGTTGTATTAATTGCTTAGATTCCTCCACAGCTGAGATTTCAACCCAAAGTCACCAATCCACTAGGATTTTCAGAGTCTAGCTAAATAAAAGACAGACCCACCCAGCCCCATCATACCAAGTAGGTGCCCAGAGTGTCAGGCTGTAGTTTTTTTGTTTGTTTTTGTTGTTGTTGTTTTTGCAGTTTTTGGCCAAGGCTGAGTTTGAACCTACCACCTCGATATATGGGGCCAACACTCCCCACCCCTTTGAGCCCCAGGCGCTGCCCCAGGCTATAGTTTTGAATGGGACTTTGGTAAAGCCATAGGGGAAAAGCTGCAATCTCCAGTCCCAGCACTCTGGTAAAGGGCTGATTAATTACATCTCCAGGAGCCCTCAATTTAATTCCACCTTACCAGCCTCTCTAAACAAATGGTGAAAAATAACCATGGGGTGGAATCAGCAGAAAAACTCAGGGAACATGAATAACCAGAGTAGATCAACTCCCCCAAGGAGATGCAACAGAAGATCCTATTCATAACCAATGCCTGAGATGTCAGAAATTAAGTTCAGAATTTGATAAGATAAATCAAATAAGATAAACAGAATTGAAGTAAATGTGGAATCAGAAGTTCGAGAAGTAATTCAAAAGTTGGCTCAAGAATTCAATGAATTCAAAGATAAAATCACCAAAGATTTTGACAAACTGAGGCAAGAATTTGCATCACCTGAAGACCTGAGAAATACAGTAGAATACCTCAGTAATAGGATGGAAGAAAGAAATAAGCAGAAGAAAGGATCTCGGACATTGAAGACAAAGCTTTTGAATGCTCCCAAACACTCAAAGAAAAAGAGAAATGGAGAGCAAAGACAAATCATTCCCTGAGAGAGTTGTGGGACCACTCCAAAAAAGCAAACATGAGCCTTATTGGAATTCCTGAAGGTGATAAGAATGATCTGAAAGGCACAGATGCTCTACTCCATGAGATTTTAGAAGAAAACTTTCCAAACATGGCAAGGGATACTGAAATTCAGGTAGCAGACAGTCTCAGAACCCCAGCAAGACTCAATCCAAATAGACACATTGTAATTAACTTTGCCAAAGTTAATATGAAAGAGAAAATCCTGCAACCAGCCAGACATAAGAAAGTCATATAAGGGGAAGAATATTTGAAAGGATGGAGAAATACAATACAGGCAAATGGAAAACAGAAAAAAGCAGGGGTTGCAATTTTATTTGCAGGTACATTAGGTTTTACAAGAAAAGTTAGGAAAGACAAGGATGGAAAGACAAGACTTCATATTTGTTAAGGGAAACACTCAACATGATGAGATATAAATTATTAACATTTATGCACCCAACCAAAATACTCCTAAAATTATAAGCAAGACCCTAACAGACATGAACAATTTGATATAGTCATATATATCAAATAGATATCAAATATATCATAATAGTCAGAGATTTTAACACCCCTTTGGCAGTGTTGTATAGATCCTCCAAGAAGAAACTAAGCAAAGAAATTCTGGACTTAAACTTCACCATTCAAAAATTGAATTTAATAGACATCTATGAATATTTCATCCCAACAAAATTGAATACCCATTCTTCTCATCAGCCAAAATTGATCCTCCAAAATTGAACATCCTCCAAAATTGATCACATCGTAGGTCACAAGGCTAACCTCAGCAAATTTAAAAGAATAGAAATTATTCCTTATATTTTCTCAGATCATCATGGAATAAAAGTTGAACTCAGTAACCACAGGAATCTGTATACTCATACAAAGACATGGAAATTAAATGACCTTATGCTGAAAGATAGCTGGGTCAAAGATGAGATTAGGAAGGAAATTACACAATAATGAAGATATGCATTATCAGAACCTCTGGGATACTGCAAAGCCAGGCCTAAAGGGGAAATTTATAGCTGCAAGCCTTCCTTAAGAGAACAGAAAGTGAGGATGTCAAAAACTTAATGGGACATCCCAAGCAACTGGAAAAGGAAAAACACTCCAACTCAAACCCAGCAGAAGAAAATAAATAACCAAAATTAGAGCTGAATTAAATGAAATCAAAAACAAAAAAATTATTCAAAAGATCAATGAATCAAAAAGTTGGCTTTCTGAAGTTTAACAAAATTGATAAACCCTTGGCTAGCCTAACCAGAAATAGAAAATTAAAGTCCACAATGTCATCAATCAGAAATGACAAAAGCAAAATAACAACAGACACCTCAGATATTCAAAAAATTCTTAATGAATACTACAAAAAGGTCTATTCTCAGAAATAGGAAAATCTGAAAGAAATCGACCAATACTTGGAAGCATGTCAACTTCCTAGACATACCCAGAAAGAATTAGAAATGCTGAATAGACCTATGTCAAGTACTGACATAGCATCAACTATAAGACATCTCTCAAAAAAAAGAGTCCAGGACCAGACAGCTTCACATCAGAATTCTACTAAACCTTTCAAGAGGACTTAGTACCTATATTACATAACCTTTTCCAAAGCATATAAAAAGAAGAAATACTTCCCAACACATTTTATGAAGCAAATATCACCCTGATCCCCAAACCAGAAAAAGACCCAACAAGATAAGACAATTATATTTTCTTTTCTTTTTCTTTCCCTCACCACCCCCCTCCTTCTCTGTCTAGAAAATAGAGACTAATTCTTACATAAATTGGATTTAATTTTGACCAAAGTACATTACTTAAACATTAACGTTTAATTCAACTTCTTAATATGTTGTTTAGGATATTATGTCCTCAAAAAAAAAAAAGAAAGAAAGAAAAAGAAAATTATAGACCAATATCTTTACTGAATATAGATGAAAAAAAAATTCAATAATATCCTAGCAAACAGAATTCAGTAATACATCAAACAAATTATACACATGACCAAATTGTTTTTATCCCAAGGTCTCAAGGATAGTTCTATATACGTAAATCTATAAACATAATTCAGCACATAAAAAAATTAAAAAACAAACACCATATGATTCTCTTAATAAATGCAGAGAAAGCATTTGATAATGTTCAGCATTCTTTCATGGTCAGACCACTTTTAAAAATTGGCATAGAAGGGACGTTTCATAAACTGATAGAGGCCATCTACAGCAAACCCACAGATAATATTGTATAGAATGGAGTTAAATTGAAATCATTTCCACTCAGATCAGAAACCAGGCAAGGTTGCCCATTGTCTCCTCTGCTTTTTAACATTGTAATGGAAGTCTTAGCCATAGCAATCAGGCAAGAAAAGGCTATCAAGGGTATCCATACAGGGTCAGAGAGATCAAACTTTCACTCTTTCCAGATGATATGATTCTATATCTGGAAAACACCAGGAATTCTACTACAAAACTCTTAGAAGTGATAAAGGAATACAGCAGTGTCTGAGGTTACAAAATCAACACTCATAAATCAGTAGCCTTTATATATACCAACAATAGTCAAGCTGAAAAAACAGTCAAGAATTCTATTCTGTTCATGGTAGTGCCAAAGAAGATGAAATATTTGGGAGTTTACCTAACAAAGGAAAAAAGATCTCTATAAAGAGAACTATGAAACTCTGAGAAAACAAATAGCTGAAAATGTTAACAAATGGAAAAACATACTATGCTCATGGCTGGGAGGAATCAACATTGTTAAAATGTCCATACTATCCAAAGCAATAAATAATTTTAATGCAATCTCTATTAAAGCAACATTGTCATACTTTAAAGACCTCAAAAAAATAATATTTCATTTTATATGCAATCAGAAAAAAACTGGAATAGCCAAGACATTACTTAGAAATAAAAACAAAACAGGAGGAATCACGCTACCAGACCTCACACTATACTATAAATAGATAGTGATCAAAAAAGCATGGTACTGGCACAAAAACAAAGAGGTAGATGTATAGAACAGAATATAGAACCAAAAGATAAACCCTGCTACATACTGTCATTTCATCTTCTATAAGCCTATTAAAAACATTCAGTGGGGAATTCAGACTCATAATTGGCACCCTCCCAGGTCCGGAACAGCAGCAACGGGACCCTCAATCAGCACCCTCCTGAACATCTGGAAGAGCTGCGCCCGCTGGGACTGGTAAGAGCTGTGCCAGGACCCACTACCCAGCATGCTGGGCCTCCCCATGCCCTGACCAGGAACTCTGGGAACCACACATCCCCACCTTCTCCCTCCCGTACCCTCCCTGCCCCCACACCCGCCCACTTATCTGGCTAGGGACTCTGGAAGCCGGGTGCCCTCCAGAGCCCCCCCTGCCTCTGCACAAAGCCCTGCTTCTGGCCAGAGACTGTTGGAGCCATTGACCCTCTATGCCAAAGTCACTGGGCACAAGGCATTCCCAGAACCGTGTGCACTACCTCCCACCCTGTTGCTGGATCCGAGTGTGTCACACTCCGAAGCTGCTTCCATAACCAAAACTCCCTGGCTGGGGCAGCCCCAGAGGAACTACACAAGGTCAGTCCCTACAAAGATCCAGCAACAATAGAGTGATCCCACTGGGGTCTAATCTTGGACAGACACCCCCCAATCTGAGGATTGCCAGAGGCAATGGTGAAAAACAAACATCAGGCAAAATCAAGGGAAAAACTCTGGCAATATGAATAATCAGAGTAGATCAACACCCCCAAAAAACAATGGGTCAGACACAGCACAAGATCCCATGCACAAACAAATAGATGAGATGTCAGAAATCGAATTCAGAATCTGGATAGCAAATAAGATCGAATTAGAATTCCAAGCAGTAACCCAAAAGATATCTCAAGAATTCAATTAATACAAAGACCAAATGACCAAAGACATTGACACATTGAGACAAGAAGTTGCAGCCCTCAAATATGTGAGAAACACAGTAGAATCCCTCAGTAACAGAATAGAGCAAGCAGAAGAAAGGATTTCTGACATTAAAGACAAAGCTTTCAAACGCTACCAAATTCTCAAAGAGGAAGAGAAATGTAGGGCAAAAACAGACCACTCTCTCAGAGAGCTCTGGGATAAGTCAAAGAAAACCAATATTTGTCTTATAGGGATCCCCGAAAGTGACGAAGTGGCTTAGAGGGACAGAGTCTCTTCTCCATGATATTATGAAAAGGAAGTTTCCAGACATGCCAAAAGATTCTGAAAGTCAGATAGCAGACAGTTTCAGAACTCCAGCATAACTCAACCCAAATAAGACATCCCCCAGACACAACATAATCAATTTCACTAAAGCTAATATCAAGGAAAAAATTCTGAAAGCAACCAGACAAAAGAAAACCATTACCTACAAGGGGAAGAATATTAGAATAACTGCAGATCTCTCTGCTGAAATATTTCAAGCTAGATGAAGATAGTCAATGACTTTTAATCTCCTAAAACAAAATAACATTCAACCCAGGATCCTGTACCCAGCTAAACTGAGTTTCATTTATGATGGAGAAATTAAATACTTTAATGACATTCACATGTTGAAGAAATTTGCCACAACTAAACCAGCTCTCCAGTATATTCTCAAACCTATCCTCCATAAAGACCAGCATAATCCTCCATCACAAAAGTAAGCCCACCCAGAAAATTCTGATCAAATTCCAACTTCCACAGTCGCAAAAGGAATAAAAATGCCCACCGGACTCTCAAAAGGCTTATCAATATTCTCAAATAATGTGAATGGTTTAAATTGTCCCCTAAAGAGGCACAGGTTGGCTGCCTGGATAAAAAAAAAACCTCAATCCAGATATCTGCTGCATACAAGAATCTCATCTTATATTAAAAGACAAATATATACTCAAGGTGAAAGGATGGTCCTCTATACTCCAGGCAAATGGAAAACAGAAAAAAATAAGGTATTGCAATCCTATTCTCAGATGCAATAAGCTTTAAACCAACCAAAATAAGGAAGGATAAGGAGGGACACTTCATATTTGTTAAAAGTAATACTCAATTTCATGAGATTTCAATTATTAATATTTAGGCACCCAACCACAATGCACCTCATTTTATAAGAGAAACTCTAACAGACATGAGCAACTCGATTTCCTCCACTTCCATAGTACTTGAAGATTTTAACATCCCTTTCGTAGTGCTGGATAGATCCTCCAAAAAGAAGCTAAGCAAAGAAATCTTAGATTTAAACTTAACCATTCAACATTTGCACTTAACAGACATCTACAGAACATTTCATCCCAACAAAACTGAATACACATTCTTCTCATCAGCCCACGAAACATACTCCAAAATTGACCACATCCTAG
>CAUYPK010164338.1:0-20546 GCA_963574355.1 Loris lydekkerianus | reverse complement strand
GGTATATATTTTTATTTTTGAAAATTTACCAGTGGCTGCTGCATTTTCCACCTTGGCTTATACTCGAGTCACTAAGTTTTCCCAGTTTTTAGGGTAAAATTAAGGGGGTCGGCTTATACTCGGGTCGGCTTATACTCGAGTATATGTGGTAATTTATGATGTATTTTCAGAGAGCTAAAAGAGAAGATTTTAAATGTTTCCAGTTCTAAGAAATGATAACTGTTGGAGGTGATGGACATACTAATAACCTTGATTTGATCATTACACATGGTATACAGGTTGCAACATCAAAGTGCATAATACGTATAATATGTATAATTATTAGGTGTCAGTTAATGAGGGAAATGTTACTTTAATTGTATATGTGAAGCCATGTAATGTTTGGGACAACAGGTCAGAAGCTGGAACTGACGCATTATCTGGATGACAGTAGGAAAATCTTGTCATCCAGTTAAGCCTCCATTTCCACTTGGATAAGGCAATTATATTGACAGCATTGGTTGTACAGAGTTGTTGTAAGGATTAAAGTGTTTAATGCAGAGGCTGAAATTTGTTAAGTGTTCATAAATACGTACTACCTGTTATATTATTGCTAGTATATAAAATAATTTAAGGACACTGCAATATTCGTGTTAGTGTTCCAGAGGGAATGTCCTGAAAAAAAAAAGGCAAAAATATTTTCTGTCTCTCCAACTTTTGGGGAACTGAAACATGCATCCCTGTCTTGGGCCACGGGACCTCAGGGGCAGGGAATGTGTCTTGTACCATAGGAAATAACTCAAGGGAATCATCGAGGCAAAGGCCACAAAATCTTCTTAGTTGAAGATGGGATGGGTAGAGGTCATACACTCCTCCGGGTGGAGGTCAGGAAACTGTCTTAACTGAAGATAGGATAAATCTGGGCACAGGCCACAAGATTGTCAGGGCCCCAGATAGGATTATGGGATCAGAAATTTTAAAAACTGTGCTTCTGCTCAGAAGCAGGAATTTGTATTTTGAGACTATAATCTGCCATTTACATCCTTTGCCAGTAAAATAGTATATTTCTTTTTTGTTCTCCTCAAACCACGTGTCCCTCTTTTCCTGATGCAATTCAGGGGACAAATGCTGAACTTCAAGTAACCTTAGTTTTGAGCAGATAAAATACATATTATACACAAAGCTGTATACTGAGAAAGCTTGTCTTTGTTGAAGGTATAAATCCTATTTTAAAATTTCACCAGTATCATGTTATTTTATTTTCTTTACATCAAATTGATAATTCTGAAATTCCTTCTAACAGGCAAGAAATTCAATTATAATCTCTTTTTGTTGTTGTTGTTGTCATTGGGAGAAGGTTGGAGAGAAGGGGAAGTCATCCTCCCCCAGGGCTCCATGAGAGTCAGGTGTCCATGGCTGCTGGAAGGAAGGCCTCTAACCTCTGTTTGTCATGTCACCACTGACAGCTGACATGTCCATGTCTAAACCTGCTTAGTTCCTTGGAGTCAGGAGGCTTGTTTTGCAAGGTATGGTAGACTTTTTAACATCAGTGACATATACGTATATCTGTTGTTTACATTTTGAAGGAAGCCAGAAAATGCCACCCCAAAATATGCTGCTTTGGTAACTTGATTGCTTAGAACTGAAGGCACCTGAAAAACAGAAAATGCAGAAAAAGGCTTTCTCTGAACTCCCCTCATCTGCATAAAAACAAATACTTCATAAAAACCTCAACTGTCATCAAACCACTCCCCAGAGGTTTAACAGCCAGGGTAGATTAAGTCTTATCACACGGAAGGCACTGATGTTAGTGTCACACTCAAACTCCATCACCAGCTATCTCTATTTTTCTGAGTGTTATTAGTCTTTCTCAAAATCATTTCCTCATCCCTAAGTTGCCTACATCCCCCTTACCACTCTCCAGTGAAGTCTTAAATCTCACTGTTTTTGTGGGTATTCACTTTTCTTTCTTGTGAGGCCCCTGAGCATATAATAAATGTATTTTACCTTTTCTTCCGTGGTTAGACTAAGATAGTACCCTCAGAGGATCTTCCTTTCCCTACAGTGGGTTTTAGCTACCTTTTCCTCAGAATGGTTCTTGTTTGACACCATTTAAGTTTTGGGTGATTTCTTAATGTCAAGGTGGGAATAATTTTTTTCCTGTATCCTTTCTAAATTCTCATCTAGAACTTTCTGTAACAAAAGACAAATTAACAAGAGAAAATAAAGTTGATTATCATGTATACCTTGTGTAAATATAGGAGATACCCCCCAAATTCACTTATTTTTCTTATTTACTCTTCCAAATCAGCTTTGGTCGTGCAGTTTTGTTCATTCTTAGGATTCTGGGGGCAGTCTTAGAAGACCAGATTTTCCAACTGGAAAAGTTTATATATGCCACCAAATATCTTCCCCACAAACTCCCCACCCAAACCCCCTCATCCCCTTGTCTAAAACATCCCCTTGTCTTCTTACCAAGGAAGAAAGTACCAACTTATATCCGCACAACAAACCTTACTCGTATTTGCCTTGCTATTCCTGGTCATTTCCCCTCAACCTTCCATCCTACACTCTGCTTTCTTTGTTTCAACTGAAGATGGTATTTAAGCCTGATGTCTAAACCCCCTCTTTGGGATTTACTTATTTTTTTAAAATAAACTTAACTTAAACTTAAACTTAAATAAACTTAAACTTAAACTATCCTCCAAACCCCCTCATCCCCTTGTCTAAAACAAGAACCTTGTTTATATACCAAATAACAAAAGCATTATACCAAAAGGGCAGATAAAGAACTTCAGTTTCTATAACTACATTAACCAAATCACATTAACTAAGCCAATTTTACTTAACATTGACCTATCGCTTCAGGTAACATACCTCAAATAATTTTGTAAAGAAATCCACAAACCATGCTAGTCTCTAGTTTTAACAAAGTAGGTACATGCGAAAAATAAGTTGGCCCAGAGCAGTGCCTCATGCCTGTAATTCTAGCACTCTGGGAGGACCAGGGGGGAGGATCACCTTAGCTCAGGAATTGAGCCCAGCCTAAGCAAAAGTGAGACCCCATAACTACCAAAAAGAAAAATAGAAAAATTAGCTGGACATTGTGACAGGTACCTGTAGTCCCCCCTACTTAAGGGGCTGAGGCAAGAGAGTCGCTTGAACCCAGGAGTTTGAGGTTGCTGTGAGCTAGTCTGATGCCATGGCACTCTAGCCTGGGCAACAGAGTGAGACTCTTGTATCAGAAGATAGATAAATAAATAATTTAAATAAAAGAAAGAAAAAAAAAGAAAAAATAATAAGTAAATCCCAAAGAGGGGGTTTAGACATCAGGCTTAAATACCATCTTCAGTTGAAACAAAGAAAGCAGAGTGTAGGGTGGAAGGTTGAGGGGAAATGACCAGGAATAGCAAGGCAAATACGAGTAAGGTTTGTTGTGCGGATATAAGTTGGTACTTTCTTCCTTGGTAAGAGTTTCTAGTATTTAGTCATTCTTCTCTTACTGGCACAGAGAGGAAAACACCATTACAAGTGGAGATTTACTTGATAGATATAAATTTTGTCTTAGAAAAGGATATTAATAACTTATACTATTTTTAGAGCATCTCCTATATCTGCTGTTTCTTTCAAAAACAATCAGTTCAAAATAATCCTTATGCCAATGAGGCAGTTTTTGAGGAGGTATATTTTTGTCTCTTTACAAAGCAATACATAATGAAATGCAAGGTGTGCTGAAGGAATCTTTGAAGGGTCTTGCAGCTGCTGCCTTCTTGGTGCACAGTGAAAGGGGCAGCCATTCCCTTTAGGGTACAGGAGTGGGGTATGGGATCCACTTCTCACAAGGGCTACAGTCCTTTATCCTTTCTTTATGCTTTTTTTTTTTTAAGAAGAGAATGTGTGTCCATCATATTTAGTCCAGATGAGCTAGACTAATAAAATAGTTAAAACAGAGAGTATACTGCTAAAGAAAAAATTATTTCATAATGTTTGTTAAAGCTTGGTAAGGAGACTTTACTCAGATTATCACAACAAATATACAGATCATGGCAATGGTGTCTTGCAGTGGAGGAGAGAGATTGAACTTGACTCTAAATATATCATGGGCAAGTGGGAATTTATGGCTAAGCAGTGGGTGAGGGGGAGTGTCAGTGGACAGAGTTTAGGCTCAGAAACTGATAACCCGAAATACGGCATTCTGACCTGCAAAGCTGTAGAAACTCAAAGTTCCTATGACCTTCTCTCTCCCATCACCAACATTTCTCCCAAAGCATAGGATACTCCAAAGTTCCCTTATCTGCTTAATATCTGCACCTACCAAAGAAAAAAAAACAGTTGCCTCCAGTCTCTTCCCTGAGTTGTCATGAACTGAACTCATGTTGCAGAAAGAAAGTCTAAAGTCTTTCAAGAAACCTGGATAGACATGTGTCATATACCACTGTCTATTCTGTAGGTTCCAGACCATTATTTGTTCTTCAAGCCCATTGAAAACTCCCTTATAATTATTGATTTCCTCTCAACTGAATTCCTCTTCTCTTCCCTCTAATAGTCTATTTCACCATGATCTAAACCCCTATTCTTCTTGTAACCTCAAGATGGTATATGAGCTTCTGTTTTCATACCCAATTTAGGGGTTGGTCTTCTTTCTGAGTGCTCTTGCGTATACATGTTAAATAAATTTGTATGCTTTTTTCCTATCCATCCTTCTGCCTCATGTCAGTGATTGTTAGCCAACCTCCAAGGTACCAAGGGCCTTGAATCCTATAAGAGAAAATTACCATGAGGAAGCATCAGGAGTGAGGAGGGTTCCAGCTAAAACAACTTAACAGGATTCTTGGATGGTGAAGAATAAGGAATGTGGCCAGATATCAATGTGATCAATATAAAGGGTGGGAGGTTCTTGCTAAACTAACTTAGCAGGGTTCTTTGCTAAAGCTAGATTTTACAAGGAAGTGTATAGTTAGGTCTAGGAGAACATTGCAGAACCTCACTAAGGTTTGGCCAAGCAACCTTGTCAATACCAACAAACCACAAACCCAAGAGGCTTAATGCTTAAAGTTTACTCACTATCTTGATTAGTATACAATCTGCAAATATCAACATAAAATATACATATTTGGAATAATTAATGGCTTTATAACTTATTTTCTAAATTGTAACCGTCAAGTCTCCCTAAATCAGTGATAAATTCAAGAGTCCAAGCTGTTCTATGCTGAGGATATTATGAAGAAAACAAAATAGTACAATAAACTGTACAAATTTGATAGAAAAAGAGATCTTGCATTACATTGGAAAGGACAATTTTTTCAAATAAATATTCTTTTGGGCTGGGAGCGGTGGTTCACACCTCTAATCCTAGTACTCTGGGAGGTTGAGGCAGGTGGATTGTCTGAGCTCACAGGTTCAAGACCAGTCTGAGCCAGAGCAAGACCTCATCTCTAAAAATAGTCAGATGTTGTGGCGGGTGCCTATAGTTCCAGCAACCCCAGAGACTGAGGCAAGAAAATTTCTTGAGCCCAAGGGTTTGAGGTTGCTATGAGCTATGACACCATGGCACTCTGCCAAGGGCAACAAGGAGAGACTCTGTCAATAAATAAATAAATAAATAAATAAACTTTCAGTTTTTCCCAAGAAAACCTTATATTGTTTACTGCTGAATGCACAGTGGTAGGCACATTGTCAAAGGTTAATGAGGCATAGGCCAGGTGGTTTCATTTACTTTAAAATATGTGTAATCTGGAAGAGGATAGAGACTCTCAGAACAAAAATGTGCTTGACTCATTCTGATGAAATAATGGAGACTTTCTTAAAATAAATATTTTATCTGAATAACTTTGATAATTTCTCTACAATTTTTTTATTTGAGGATCATTGAGTTATTCTCCTGACCAAAATTTTTCTCTTTACTCAATTCTGAGTGTAAAATCAACTATTTTCTACCTAAATGACTAAAATAAAAGCACTGGTATTGAAAATACTGGAATGTAAAATGTTTTCTCTTGGTTGGATAAGTGTGGGAGGCTTTTGTTTTACTACTTAAATGAAATCTACTTTATTTATTTATATTAACAGCCTTCATGACACGGTTGTAATCTGTGTGTTTTGTAAACAGTCATACAATGCAGTTTGAAATCTCTGACTGTGTTAGCTGTTGCTAGATCATCACTGAGTAGACACGTCAGGGATTCTCGGCCTCGGCACTATTGGCATTTTAGTCAGGATAATCCTTTGTTGTAAGGGGCTGTCCTGTGCATTGCAAGATGGATATTTTCACCATCTCTGGCCTCTCCCTATTACATGCCAGCAACACCCACCCAGGCTCACTATGACAACTAAAATGTCCCTAGACATTATTAAATGTCCCCCAGGAGGCAAAATCATACCGTGGTTGAAAACCATTGGCTAGATGTTATCATTGAGAAACAGACTAAGCCTAAACCTCTCAGTTTATAAAAAATACATAGTAATTGGGTAATGCTGAGAAAGCATGTTCCCAGGTTTTATATTGCTCATTTGATAACAGTATTATTTCAATTCTCTCCATGAAATATTCACTATAGGTGCTGCATGAAAGAATGCATTAGAGATTTTAAGATTAGAACTTAAAATAAAACTGAATGCTCACTTGACCTAGTCTGTGCCCATGAGGTTATGGTAAAGTAGAGATTCTAACCATGCCTGAGATTGAACCAAGGAGCGTGTTCAGAGGTAAGAGGCACATGCTCTGGCCACAGAGGGAATCCTATTCTACCAGGTTCATTAGTCTACCTCTCACTTCATCCTGTCTCCCTCACCCTCCACTAACAGTGTCTAATCCATTGCATTACTCCTCTGTTACTGGACTGCATTCCTCTGGCCTTGGTCTATGGACAGCTTGACACATTGCCTCAAAGCATTCTCTGAACTGAGGGCAGAATTTTCCCTATGGTCTCCAACACTCACATTAGATCCTCTCTCATGTAGGCTTATGTCTAATATAATTGGTGTCTATTCAAAGAAAAACTGTGTCCTTACAGCTTAAAAATCTGAACAAGCACCATGATAATAAAAATGAGTAAACCTCTCTGAAAACAAATAGTTTGGATGCACATTGAAAAGAGGAAATCAAGACTTAATCCCAAGTGACTTAAACTTTCCACATAAATGTAAAACTTCCAATCATTTAAAAAATGTTTAGATAGCTAATGAATGCAATACAAGATATCAGCTGCCCCAAGTATAGACCCTTTCTGACCCTGTCACCTCACACAGTTTTTTGTGATACAATAACTGTCCACTCATCGCACAGACCTGGTAATTGTCCCATTTGGGAGGATCTGCTGTTTCAGCACCTGATAGGCCCTAGGGTTCTGCTGAATTAATGGGGCCTAAGATTAAAAAGAGCCATCAATGTATTTTTCCATTTGTGTTTTTCACCTGTCTGGAAAATAATGCAAGGTCCTAAGGCAGAAGATGCCCCAGAGCTGGAGTGAGGAGAAGGAATTACACTAGAAGGAGCAGAGGAACCGAGAAGTATCTCTAACCCACAGCTTAAGCACAGTGAGCATTGATATATACCTACTTCATGCACCTGTTATTGCCCTAGAACTGGACACCACAGGATGCAGACTGCAGGGTGTTTCTGTGGAGGTCAGGGCAGTTAGACCTTCACACTGGGGTTATCCTTTTCTTCTCATGCTGAGCTCTGCCTACTCCTCAGGAAGCTACATTTCATGTGACTGTGACACCCTCCTGCTTTTTCTTCTCATGCTCCTGCACCTTTCTGCCTGTGTGTGCCAAGTATAGATTCTCCTAAGTCTTTTGAGAATGAAGCCTGGTTTCTAGAGGAATAGGGGTCTTACTATTGCTGTTTTTTTCCTGAATCTGTATATTTGCCAAGGATCCAGGTATACAATGGAAACATTTTTATGCTGGTGTAGGTTCAGAGGTATTTTGGGAATCAGTTACCAGTAAGTACTTGATTTCAAAAAAAAGAAAAAAAAATTATTTGTATTCTGAAAGTTATGATGTTGTAAGTTTTTTCCCCTTTATTTCCCTCTCATTGGCTTATTTCTATTTCTAGCAGAGGAAAGAAATGAATACCTTTTCTATAGTTGACATCTCCCTCCATTCTAGTATCAGTTACACCCTTGGCTGGGGTTAGGGCTGAGGGATACATGGAATCTGCCTCAGAACATGTCTGGATGGATCCAGACTGCATCCTTCCACCTCCCCACTGCAGGTGATAGGGAAGTATTTAGAAACAAGAATTCATGGCTTGAAGCCATCCAAAGGGTGTCCATTTCCAAAATCTTTGCCAAGGCTGAGATTTTTTACAGCATCATTTTTACACTCTGTTATTTTGTAATGTGCTTGGTTAGGAAAATTTACTACAATTTACCCTCCAATAGTCTCCTTGGAAGTTGCAAGCCTTCAATAATTTCCATAGCTCTAAAATAGTTACATCAGAGAGATTTTGCCAGTGTAATTATTGTCTACATGGGGAGACAGATTCCTGGTACTTTCTGCTTCACCAGCTTCCCAGAATCCTCCATCTGTGTCTTACCTTTTAAAAATATGCTCCCCCAAATGCTTTGCAAATGAGATTATAACAGGAATTTTAATCTTTCTTACTTTGTTGAAACTTCTTTCTAGAATATTGTGTGCTTGAGCACATAAAAGACACTGGATGAATATATGTTAAAAGGATGAATGAATAAATGACCTAAATATTCTCTCAGACCTCTCTAGCTTGGCTTTGAGGTTTTGTAATCAAGTTCTCAGTCGTTATTCCCAGCTGTAGTATGCAGTACCTCTCCTCAGTGGATGACTGTCACTATCTAGAAAGCTGGCAGGTGTTCTGATCAGTATGGGCACAATTTAATTTAGGTCAATCAAGTTTGTCTACTACATGATTTTTGAAGTTTCATCCCCAATAATGCTGTATTATCCAGGCAGAACACTAAATATTTCTAGGCCCATCTGATTCTCTGAATATTTTTACCTCTCAATAACTAATGTTCATTTCTGGGATTGTTATCTAAACATTGCTGTGAATTTAAGTTTTTTATTTCAATCAAAATCACTTTATTTTTTAATATGCATTATTTTGGCATATTTTTAAGAGATAAAAGTATCCATGAAAATTTTAGTAAATGTCAATTTATAACAGAATTTTTATACATTTTTGTTGATAAAGGTACATTTCTCCCGAATCTCCTGCCTTTGGCTTGAAAAGATATTTTTTTTCCTTACTAGCACAAAGATGAGTATTCTTTCTGAAGAAAAAGAAGTCAAGTGGGTATTGGTACAAAGATTTGGTTTCTTCAAATTCAGATCTAATGATTTGACACTGTCAGCATCCCAAAACATCTTTCTTTTCAGCACACAGGTTGAAGGCAGTTTATAATTATAATTGCTAAAATATAAAAATAAAAAACATTGATTGCCTCCCATGCCTTTAACACCTTGAAAAATTTTTGTGTATAGTCATCTAGAAGATAACCATAGAGCTGCTCCGAAGTCTCTATGTTTCAAAATAAAGTCACTAAAAACAGTGAGGTTATTTAAAGAGTTATTTTTCAAAAGATTTTAATTTGCTATCTTAATCTATGCTATAGTTGTCAATTTAAATAAAATTAAATTTCTGTATAAAATTAAAATCAATACAGAGGAAGGATTTGGTCAATAAGATTATAATCTCCTGGGATTTAGGAAAGGGCATGGAGATTATCCCATAAGTCTGAGTAACAGGTATATTTACAGATACATGTATTCATACATTTTATGAATTTGCATATGCAAATTTTTATGTGTGCATTGAAATTTCTGCTGTTAACCTCAATATACTCTTCATATAAACCCGAGTCATTTCTGTTGTTCTATATATTTTTTATGAGAACTAAACTGAAAGTAAACTCTTGTCCTTGAGGTAAACACTGCTACGAACATGCGTACTTCCCATGCCATAATGTTAAACATTTCTTGGGCCAAATATATTTTCCCCATCTCTGTGTTAAGCAATCCCAAGATAAAAACACTTTCCTATTTTTGCTGAACAGTACTAAAAACAAATCAGAACAACAACTGCTTGTTTCAGGAAATAAGTGCTTCAGGAATAAAAGACTGAACCAAAACAACTTACTTATTAAGTGTAAGAGCTTACTTATCAAGATTTAAGACTTTTATCTAGCTGTCTCCAGGATTCTAGACCTATTACATCATAAACTCTGATTAGTCCCAACTTGTTCTGCTCCTGAAAGACTCTGGGCAATTTTAACCAGCCCAGTCTCTAAAGCCCTATAAATATCCTACCCAAGTTTCCCACTTTGCTACACACTACTAAAGACCTGCTAATGCTGTGTTTTCCTTATTGTAGTGTAGGGATGAAGAAGAGAAAAAGCTTCCCCATTGACATTTTCGCTAAAGTCACCTCACAGAGAAGCAGTTTAGTAAGTGATTAATGAATACAAATTTATTACTATTGAATGCACAGGGAGAATAACTGCCCAATATTGCAGTGGGGTACAGATGCTTATGTAGTAAACACAGGCTTGCATAACAGGCTCTAGTGGCCTTTGAGGGAGTTAACACATGTCACTTTGAAGGAGGTCAAAGGATATACTAGAAATAATAATCTGCATTGTGTTTATCCTTTCTCAGAAAATATTACCATATAGAAAGTGTGAATATTTATTTATTATTATTATTTTTAATCTCTGGAATGGGCCTAGGGGCACACAGCACAGGAAAAAACATTTACTGAAGAAAATCGACTAATACTCCATAAGAAAAGTGAGAATCTGTGATATTTGAACGAAGACCTGCTCCTTCACTTCCTCCTGTCAGTGCAGCAAAACAGTAACTCCATTCCAGACCAGCACGGCCGAGAAGCCAGGCTTCCTGTCCTCCCAGCTCCCAGTCAGAGGTGATCTCTAAGGAAGGAAGGGATGTCAGTGTTTCTCATCCTGCCCTATATACCTGTCCCTGAGACTTAAGTTTTAGGCAAGTAGAGCTGAGAGGCAGAGGCTTCCTTCTTCTGCCAAGGTCCCAGTCATGGGACAGAGGCTCCATCTTGAGCCACTGAGAACAGTAGGCCCTAATCACTCTGATTCTGTCTCACAGGTGGGTGAGTGGGGATCCAGGGTGAGAGGAATAAGTCAAAATGACTTGGGGCTGCTGCCTCTTTCCCCACCGAAATATCAGCTCCCGCAGTAAGACTGTTATTCAGATAAAAGTGTGCCATTTTCCTTGTCCCACCTCCAGAGCCTGGTTTAGAGATTTTGACATGTGGGGAGAGGTGGGCTGTAGATCAGAGAGCTCTAGTCTGGGTGTGGTGCCTCATGCCTGTAGTTTTAACACTCTAGAAGGCTGAGCTGGGTGGATCGCCAAAGCTCAGGAGTTCCAGACTAGCCTGACTGAGCAAAAGTAGAGACCATCTCTAATAAAAGGAGAAAAACTAGCCAGGCATTGTGGCTGGCACCTGTAGTCTCAGCTACTTGGGAGGCTGAGGCAGTGATTACTTGAGCCCAGGAGTTTGAAGTTGCTGTTACTAGGCCGACACAGCACTCTAGCCTGGGGCAAGAGAGTAAAATTCTGTCTAAAAAAAAGAAAAAAAAGAACAGGGAGTGCCAAATATCTCCCCCAAAGAACCAGCTTTATTAGCAACTAAATGTGGAAAATTTTAACCATAAGAGTTCTCTCAAAAACAGTGGAGGTTGTGGTGAAAGATTATTTGGAGACTGATAGATTCATCAATGATATAGGTGAAACTATAGATCAACTAGTTCGGCAGAGAGAAACAAGGCAGCATGCTCCAGAGGCAGGAAAAATCTTTAACATCAATCTCAGCAATCCTGTCTTGGATGTGGAATTTGATTGGATCAATCTGGGAAACAATTAAAGGAAACCATGATTAAAAAGTAGAGTATGATGACAATGTCACATCAAATAAAGGCCATCAGTAAAGAAGTAGAAATTACAAAAAAGAGCAAAATGGAAAATTCTGGTTTTGAAAAGTACAGTCACTGAACTAAAAAATTTACTAGAAAGATTCAACAGTAGATTTAAACTGACAGAAAAAATAATTAAAGAATGTGGACAGATTGATAGAGAACACAGAACAAAGAAAAAGGAACATGAACAGAGAAAAAAGAAAAATGAGAAAAATGAACAGAGCCCCTGAGAAATGTGAGATACTATTAGTGCACTGATACACAGCACGCATATAAAAGAGAGGAGAGAGACAAAGGATCAGAAAAATAATATTCAATGAAATAATGGCTGAAATTTCCTAAGTGTAAAAAATGAAACAAATAACAACAACAACAACAAAAAATAACCCAAATCAATTTACACATTTAACAAGCTTAACAAACTCTAATTAGGATAATGCAAAGAGATCAAAAAACAGATACACCATGATAAAAATCCTGAGAACCAGAGACAAAGAGAAAATCTTGAAAGCAGAAGGCGAAACATGACTCATTGGGACTCCAATAAAACTAACAGCTGACTTTCTGTCAGAGGCAATGGGGATGGTTACCAGAAAAGAAATAACATTTTCAAAGTGCTCAAAGAAAAATAATCTACCAACGAGGAATCTTTTATCCAGCAAAACTATCTTTCAAAAATGACGGCAAAATAAAGATAGTCTCAGATAAACAAAACTTGAGGGAAATGGTTGCTAGCAAATCCACTTTATAAGTAATGCTAAAGGAAATCCCTCCGATGAAAGCACAGAACTCCAGCTAATGCCAGATAATAACTTGAATCCACACACATGCAAAAACAAAGAGCACCAGCAAAGGTAATTAGGTAATTATAAAAGATAAAATACATATTTCTTCTTTTTTTTTCTCTCAATTGATTTAAAATGTAATTGCATGAGGCTGTATATATAATATGTTGTTGGATCTGTAACATATCAATATGTAACATATTTGCCAATAACAGCACAAAGTTGGAGCAAACCTGCATAACACTAAGGAAATGGCCCCAGATGATAGCTCAAACCCACAGGGACAAATGAAGGGAACAAGAAACGATAAACAGTAAGGCTCACAGTAACACTAGGAATATACACTGGCTTTCCTTTCTTCTCTTATCTTTTTAAAAAGCCATACAATTTAAAAAGTAATAATTATAATAATACATTGTTGTCCTTATAACATTTATGGCTATAACGTATATAAAAATAATAACCCAAAAGGGAGAAGAAGGAATAGGGGTATATACGAATATTTTTATATCTTGCTAGAATTAAGTAATATGATTTGAAGCTGGTTCTAAGTTTAGATGTATATATTATAGGAAGTCCTAGAACAATCACTAAAGAAACAACTAAAAAATACAACAACAAAATCATTGAAGAAATCATTCAAGAAATGAAAATACGTCCTCTCTGTATGTATACGTATATACATATACACATATGTGTATATAGATATGTAGATAAAGAGATTTGTTGAAAGGAATTATTATACAATTGTAGGGGCTGGCTAGGCCAACCTCACATCTGTAGGGCTAGTCATCAGGAAGGGTGGGTGGGAAACTCCTGGGCAGAAGTTAATACTGGTGTCCATAAGTAGAATTTTTTCCTCAAAAGTGTGAATATTTATACTTATCTGGGAGTGGACTTGAGAAAATCACATACAATATTCTTTATAATATTAAACCTACTGTAGACTCTGGGAGTTTTATTATACCCTGATCTCCCTCATAGCACTTCTAGCTAGTTATAACATTTAAGAATTTGATTTTTCTACAGAAAATGAAAATTAATTAAATAACTAGAAGAATTTCTTGATCTGTTAAAAAAAATTGTTGGAATTGTGCATATAAAGCAACTTTGAAAAAGAGAGACTTTTAAACATGAACTGAGGCTGCCTGAAAGCCAGAAAAATAATGAAGAACAATTGAGCTTAACCCTTTGGCAGCCCTGCGTGAACTGTCAATTTGATATAAGATGTTTTTAAAGACGATAATGCTTTTAGAATTTCTGTCGCTTGCTGGGTTGTCTGCCACTTTGCGCTTCTCCCAAAATCGATTACAAGAATGCTCAAGTCTGGATTTATCCTTTCTGACTCCTAAGGCTCAACCCAATGTTGTTTGAGCATCCACAGCCCCACCCATTTCCTCCAAAATGTCCTATCCCTGTGTACCTACCATGTCCTGTCCTACTCTGCCTCTTCTGTGGGCGCTGGCCTCCCATTCTCAACACCCTCTCTTACCCCACACCTGCTTTCTTCTTCAGTGTCTTTTCAGCCACTTCCTGAAGCAGTCTCTTGATAAACTGAATAAATGCCCTGAAGCCCCGCACTTAAAAACTCAACCCAATGTTACTTTCTCTGTTTGTTTTTTTTGTTTGTTTTTGCTTTTTGAGACAGAGTCTCACTTTGTCGCCCTTGAGCCCTTGATAGAGAGTGCTGCAGTGTCACAGCTCACAGCAACCTCAAACTCTTGGGCTTAAGCGATTCTCTTGCCTCAGTCTCCCAAGTAGCTGGGACGACAGGCGCCCACCACAATGTCTGGCTATTTTTAGAGAAGGTGTCTGGCTCTTGCTCAGTCTGGTCTGGACGCGGTGAGTATAGGCAATCCACCTGCCTCACCCTCCAATAGTGATTACAGGCATGAGCCACTGCTCCCAGAAGTGTTTTTTCTTAATAAACTGTAACATTTTTCCTTTCATTGCTCCTTTCTGATTATGACTCAAAAACACTAGAAGAATGTCCACTTAATGCTTTTGGGGATTCTGTGCCTTTGTATTTGACATGTTCATATCTGATTTCATGAAGACTCCCTTCGATGCTGTGTATTCTGTGTCCCATGCCCTATACTTGGAGCTCCTCTGGGGAACACAAGTGTGATATGAAGAAAGTACAGACACTCTAGTGTTTGTCCCTGCCAGGTAATTATTTCCATTAATGCACTGTTGGCCCTGGAACCTGGAGATTGTTGAAACACATAGTCATAAATGTGTTTTTTCTCAAAACTTTAGTAACAAGTCAGGCAAACTACATTGAGATTTTATATGCTGAATTACATAATGTGTGTACTTGCTTCTACAATGAGAAATCATCTATAGTCCTGAGAGTTTTTAGTATTGTATATAAAAATGATCATCACATTCAAGGAGGCTCTGACTAAAGGAAATTTTGTTACATTCAATCTAAGATGAAGTGTTTGCTTCACATTTCCAATCCTCATTTTTTCAATCTGATTTTATTTTATTTCTTTTGTCTATAATATTGATGGTCTAAAAATGACTGGGGGAAAGAAATTTGAACTCTTTGTGCCCACCCTTTTACACGGTGACTATATTTTCTCTTTTAATTTAAAACGTTGGAGATATGAATTACTGTTTCTCTTTTTATGTATGATGACAACTCATATTCAGAGAATCTACATAAAATTCTCAACAAACAGGTCATCAAGAATTTGGAACCACATTTATCTTTATCTATATCAATGTGAAAGGTTGGATTTGAGCTTTTGTCCTCAAGGATCAGGGAATGACAATATGTCAGCTAAAATTTATTTTACTTATATAATACTATGCATAGATGTAGGTTTTATGTTAGTACTGAATTATTATTTAGTCAAGAGGAGAGTAAATGTCTTTGTTTTTCATTTATTACTATAAAGGTAACAGATTTTCTCAAGGTTCAAGAAATGTCAAAATCAAAGGTTATTTATTTATTTTTTTTCTTTTTGGTGGGAAGATTTTGCTTTTGTTTTCTGGTCACCGAATGGATTTCTTTTTTTATTACTCCCTGATACAACTCCACTCTCCTCTGAGGACCATTCAATTTATGAACCATGCTGGTGACCAAGTGACCCTGGGTGATAGCAGAAACTCTGTTGCACAGTATGATATTCTGCATTATAATAATAATAATTTTCCTACTTGTCTCTAACATCAGGTGAAAATACGAAATTTGTCCCTCAGGCTCTGCATGGTTAAGATCTTATCGTAAGTGAGGAAATGATACAATGGGCCATTGAGTTTCAAGAGGTTACTCAAAATTTCAAAGGTAGCTCTTTATTAATATGGATACCAGACTAGAGTTGTTTAATGAAAATATTTCTGTACAATTTGAACTCTATACATAATTGATATATGTATCTCACATCTCATGCTTCTATTTGTTTAAGTTTCTTATTGATCATCAGACAAAGAACACATTATGTTACATAATAGTAATAATTATGGTAATAACCACAAAACACTTACGTAGCATTAACTATGTTCCAAGCATTGTTTTAATGGCTCTATGTATGCTAATTATGTTATTTAGAGCTCTCCTGTGAGTCAGATCTCATTATTATTTTCACTTATTAGATGAAAAATTGGGTGCACAGAGAGGTTAAGTAACTCACATTTAGTAATAGTTATCATTTGAACTAAAGGAGTCTCTTGTCAAAATCCATAATCTTAACCATAATACTGTATGGGTTCTCAGAATTTTATATTTCATTTCTATGCCTTATTGAATAATATATTTCTAAAATTAAATGTTCTAAGTTTCCATTTGCATATAAAATGTAACATGATTCTTAATTTCAAATCCTTATGTTATTCTCTTGATATTTAATTGTCTAGGAATTATTTAATATTGACCATAAGTGCTAAAAATCTTCATCTTTGAGCATATCATACCTCTTTCAAATAGAATAATTCTTATATCTTACCATGATGCTTTCTGTATATTTTTGGCAAGAAATTTCCTTCTAAGGTTACTCAGAAATTTTTTTATGTACAAATTAGTTTAGTGTCTATAAGCTCTGACAATTAAGTTCACGAACTCATCCTGGAAAAAGGGCTACATAACACACTGCTGAATATCACTATAGCCAACTTTGAAGTACTCCCCTTGGGAAGCTATGCAGTGATGCCAGCACCTAGTCCACACTTACAAGCAATTTTGGAACTCTTTTTCTGAAATGGCCATCAGAGTTGTCATTGTATTACCCTGATGTCCTGAATGTCATCAAAATGTCTTTCTTGCAATATTTTCTTTGTTTTTGAGTCAAGATAAGAATCCATTAGGGGTCAGATCACGTGAGTAGAGAGGGTGTTCTAATACAGTTATTTGTTTACCAGCTAAAAACTTCCTCCCAGAGAGTGCTATGTGAGCTGGTGCATTGTCATGATGTCATCTTGCTCTTGCTCAGGCTGATCTCCAAATCCTGAGCTCAAGCAGTCTACCTGCCTCAGACTCCCAGAGTACTAGGATTATAGGTGTGAGCCACCACATCTTTTTTAGGCCAAGATTTTCAGTTAAGATTTTCCTGTGTCTCTGTTGATGTTTACTTGGTCTGCTATGCTTCTCATAGACAACAATTTTGACAAACAATTCAATAAATTTTTTCAATGTTTTCATTAGTTCTACTTGCTAATGGCCACACTGACCTCTCTTCATCAGTGATGGTTTCTCTCCCCTCAAAAATATGTTTAATCCATTTGTACACTGCCATTTTCTTCATGACATTATCCTTATAAACTTGAACTAACATGTCCCTGTTTTCACTTTCACTCTTACCAAGTTTAACAAAAAATTAATGTTTGTTCATTGGTCTACGTAAGTGCACAGTGACAAGTTAATTGTCAGACCACATATGAGAGAAATGCATATGATTTTCTTCAATGATTTGTTTGCAAAGTTTATTAATTTGAAATTAATATATATTTATATCATTAGCTTATCCTTAATATATATTTATATCATTTTATCCTGGGATAAAATGAAATTAGTAATAATTGTTTTATTAATAGACTTTTTTTTCTGAGACTGGATCTTGCTCTGCCACCCTTGGCTAGAGTTCAGTGGCATCATTGCTGCAACCTCAGCTCCTGGGCTCAAGTGCTCCTCCTGCCTCAGCCTCCTAAAGTTCTAGAATTACACTGATGAGCCACCATACCCATCCAATATATACTATTTTTTAAAGTAGTTTCAGGTTAGAAAAAAATTGGCCAGAAAGTGCAGAGAGTTAGTATATACCTCTCCTTTCCCCATTTCTCCATTATTTTTTATTATTAAAATTTTGCATTAAGTAGGGACATGTGTTTATGAATGAATGTTGATATATTATTATTAACCAATAGGCATAATTTACATTAATGTTCACTCTTGGTGTTGTACAATTTTACAGGTTTTGATGAAGTTATAATGCTTGTATCTACCATTGCAGTATAATACAAAATAGTACCATGGTCATAAATGTCTCCAGTGCTCCACCTGTTCATGCCTCCCCCGACCATTATGTAATTTTTATACTTTGTTGTATACATACAGTAATTATTTGGGGTGTTTACATCCATATTTTTGATTGAAAATTGCCTCTAATTTTACTTTTCCATTCTATAATTTGCTTAGTTATCCAAGGCATAATAGCTTCATCAATTAATTTGAATCTTTTTCCTATTTTTTAAAAGGTGAAAATTAGCTCAGTGCCTGTAGCACGGGTTACGACACCAGCCACATACACTGAGGGTGACAGGTTCAAACCTGGCCCTGACCAACCAACTAAACAACTGCAACTAAAAAGTAGCCGAGCGTTGTGGTGGGCGCCTGTAGTCCCAGTTACTTGGGAGGCTGAGGCAAGAGAATTACTTGAGCCCAAGAGTTCGAGGTTGCTGTGAGCTGTTACGCCACAGCACTCTACTGAGGGTGACAAAGTGAGACTCTGTCTCTAAAAAAAAAAAAAGAAAAGAAAAAAGAAGGTGAAAATTTACTATGTTTTGAAAATAGTATGAACATTTTCTATGTTTTCCATTATTTAGGTATAGAATCACATAGTTCTAATGTGTCTCTCAAGGCTCTATTTTTAATAACTATTTTAAATTATTACTATTTAAATTTTGCATTTTTTCTGGAGTTTATGTATACTCATTCTAAGTTATGACATAAACTTAAGTATTTTGTATTGGACATTTTTATTTCATCTCGATCCATGAGTTGTTTAGAAGTACAATTAAAAATTCAAAAAGTATATGTGTCTTGGATTTGACTACTGATTTATTTGCATTGTAGAAAAAGAATCTTGCTCTTTGTCCAATAAATGATCAGTTTTAATGTGTACTTGTAAATGAGTTGTCACTAACTTGAGAGTTCACAGTTAAATGTGTTTATCATATAAGGCTTGCTTATTATGTTGCTTAATTTACTTGCATTCTTCTTTGAATTATTTCTCATTACTTTTTTTATTCATGAGGGAGATAGATATATTAATATCTACAACAATGCAGGTGGATTTGTCAATATCTCCTTGGGGTTCAATTCTACAATTTATGTTAGAACTTGGACTGTACATACAAAGGGTAGATGCTTAATCCTTATGTTCTGTTGACTTCAATTCATGAGATAAAAAAAAAATTAATGTAATTTTAACATTTTTATTCTACTCAATATGTCTCTTAACTTTTATTATATATAATCTTTTTTTGTATTTTTATGTGATATGTCTAAACTATATAAAAATGTCCCAGGTAACTATGTTTTCAAATATTGCTATGGCTATTACTATGCTGATTAACTCACCCAGTGATTCTAATGTTAATATTTATATTTTTAATTTCTCTTAAAATCTCCCTGGTTGATTTTGATCAGCTCCCAATTCCTACTCATACATTTTATTTCCTATTTTGTTTCCTTAATGATTTTAAGGACACACATGTTATATACATATTCTTATTAATTTTCAGAAATTGTATAATTCAGCTATTCTAAAATTATTAGCAATACTAATCCCTAATTCATTTTCTTTAAGCTCTCCAGTCTGTGTGCAGCTTTCCAGTCTGTGTGTAGTCCAGGATCTAGGAAAAACCCACAGGAAGGGAAAGCTATATATAATTTTAACTGTCAGTTAAATGACACAGGGTCCAGTTATATCTGTGGTGTGAGATTTTCAATAGAACAAGTAAGAGTCAACAAAGGACTTCTCTCCAACTGTTCGTCACCATCCTTTTTAATATAAAAGTTGGTTAGGAGTAGTGTTGGACCTACAACTGCCATTCCTCTCTGTTTATCATTCATTTGATCACTCATGTAATATGATTTAATATTATAGTCAGTATTACTCATGTACCTCCAGATCCAGGATGTGATGGCATTATGTGACAGAGAAAGCTGCTGAGACCACACAGGGCTGAAATCATAGGGAACATGAACTTTGTGCTACTCCCTGACTAGCATGGGCAGGGAAATGAGTCCTGGTAATTCTGAAGAAAGAGTATGCAAAGTAGAAGAACCACGTAAAGGCCCTGGGGCATGGCAGTTAATATAGGTGGTTAGAACACACAGTTCAGAGAAATTGTGACAGGAGGTGAGATCTGAGGTTTAGAAATGTGGTGAATATTTTTATTTTATTTTAAATGTAATTAAAAGTTACTGAATAGCTTTAAGAATGACAGTTAAGGGTGGTCCCTGTGGCTCAAGGAGTAGGGCACCAGCCCCATATGCCAGAGGTGGTGGGTTCAAACCTGGCCCTGGCCAAAAAAAAAAAAAAAAAAAAAAAAAAAAAAAAAATAAGTTGAGTTTTTTTTTTTTTTTTTTTTTTATTATAATAAGTCTGTTCAGAAACAAAAAAAT
>CAUYPK010164334.1:0-14678 GCA_963574355.1 Loris lydekkerianus | reverse complement strand
TCCCTCCTTCTTTCCTTCCTCCCTTCCTTCCTCCCTCCTTCTTTTCTTCCTCCATTCCTTCCCTCCTCTCTCCCTCCCTTCCTCCCTCCCTCCTTCCTTTCTTCCTTCTTCCTTCTTTCCCTCTTTCCTTCCTTCCTCCCTCCCTCCTTCTTTCCTTCCTTCCTTCCTCCCTCCTTCTTTCCTTCCTCCCTTCCTTCCCTCCTCCCTTCCTCCCTTCCTCCTTCCTTCCTTCCTTCCTTCCTTCCTTCCTTCCTTCCTTCCTTCCTTCTTTCCTTCCTGTGCCCAGGTATCTTGTGTGCCCAACACCACGACAGAATAAGGGATTCCTGTAGACACAGCTACTGCCTTTGTGAAGCTTAGAGTACAGTCAGGGGAGCCACATGTCTGCCAGTTACACACTTAATTGATGACATGTAATCATAAAATGTGCTTCAAATGCAAATACAGGACTTATAAAAGTCCAAAAAAGGTTTCATTTTTCTTTATGTCCCTAGAGCCTTGCAGGACGCCTGGCATCCAAGGTGGTAAATGAATTTTGTCAGCTGAATAAAGAAATAAGTAAATGAATGAATGAATACATTAATATGCTGATTTTTAAAAAATGGTAAACCTTTAAGTCTTTCCAATTTTAGTATATGTGCTGCTGAAGTGAGCACTAAACCTTTCTTAAGAAATTACAGAGTATTACTATTTCTAGGTATCTTCAGTGACATAGTCAACTGGACCTTTGAGAAATGGATTTATAAGACTGTGAAAACAAAATTAGCTCCCTAGAAACCAAAATGGGTTTATTAACAGGAAGTGATTCTGGATTAACATGGTTGCCTTAGCTGAGAGGATCAGGCTGCACTGATATGTGTATCTCCCCATTAAACAGACATGTATGGAGTGACCCTTTGTGCCTATTAGCTTCTGGCCCTTCGAAGACAAGGTGCCTGAGCTCACAGCACTTGCCTGCCAGTGCAGGACTGGGGGAGGCAGATGATAAACAAAGGAGCCAGATCAAACCCAGGAGGTTCTGGTTTGTGGTAGGCACCACAAAGTAATGAAAATACATCATAAAACCCGGGCTAATAGTGCACAGGATGTAAGGCAGGCGACTTTAGAGGGACAATCGGGATGGACATCAAAGAACAAGAGACAATGGAATAAAAAAGTCACACTGGCAGAAGGAGCCAACCATGTAAGTTGTGGGAAAGTCTGTTCAGTGAAGATTCCACTTGCTGGAGAGGAGTCTCAATTTCATTTTAAGAGTAATAGGGGTAGGAATGCTATGCTTTCCCTTCTTCTTTACTAAAAAAAGAAAGAAAAAGTTTGGAGGCTGTGGGAAAAATGGGTTTGGAGAGACTGTGATGTGGAAGCAGAAACTCCAGGCAGGAAGGAGGCTACTTGCAAATTCATGGTGGGCACTGACAGAGGCATTTGTGTGTTGGAGGAGGACTTGGGAGAACTACCATCAACTGCACAGAACTGGAGGTTATGGAAGAGTAGGCAGGAAGGCTGCTTCCTGGGGTTTCACTTCACCACTCCTGTGCTGTCATTTACCAGGGCAGGGCCATGAAAAGGAGCAGGTTGTTGAGGGCACTGGTAATCAACAGTTCCATTTTGCTATGTTAAATCGGAGACATGCATTACACTCTCAAGGGAAAATATCAAGTAGGCAATTGCACATAGCATTCCAGAGGTCAGGCCAGGAGATACAGATGTGGGGGTGACCAGCAGGTAAATGCTTTTTAAATCCATAGCCCTCCATAAATTCATCAAGATCCGGGGTGTAGATGGAAAGTAGTAGAAGGCTGAGATAGAGCCCTGGGGAGGAGCAGGATCAGTGAGAAAGGAGGAAAAGTGATAGCTATTTGAAGCAAATACTGCTGATAAGTGTAGAGTGAAGTAGAGAAAAGTGAAGAGCCCACTGGATTTGTCTTTGTGGAGGTCACTGGTGACCTTGAGGGAAGTATTTTCTCTATAATATTCTGCATTAGTCAGGGTTCTCCCAGAAAAACAGGACCAGTAGGATGCATATACATATGAAAGATATTTATTGCAAGGAATTGGCATATACTATTGTGGGCTGGTGGGCAAGCCTGAAGTCCACAGGGCAGGTTGTTAGGAAGGAGGTGCAGTAGCAGGCCACAGGTCGACTTGCCCCTTCTCAGAGAAATCTCAATTTTCCCTGAAACATTTCAACTGATTGGATTAGGCCCACTCAGGTTACCTAGGAAAATCTCATTCACTTAAAGTTGAATGATTGTAGATGTCACCCACATCACCACAACCCTTAGATTAGCATTTGGTTGGGTACCTGGGGCCTATAGCCTGGCCTAGTTGATGTATTAAATTATCCATCAAATATATACAATTGACTGAGCTCTGCTGCAATGTTAAGTAAGAGCAGGTAGAGACAGCAACTAAAGACAAGTGTTGGAGAAAAGCCACTGTCTGAAGAGGAGAGGGGAGGTAGTTGCACAGTAGTTTTCATTGCTGTGTCGGTTTTGGGGCGTGTGTGCAGCTAAATTTTATATCAATAGGAACAATCAGTAAAGAAGCAGATATGATAATGCTGAAAGGAAGGGAGATTCAGAAGACACACTGAGGTTCTGGTTTTAGATAGAAGCAGAGAGATGGTAAAAGAAGCACCAAAGCACCAGAGCCAGTGTTTGAAGACCACAGGGTGCCTGCTTCAAGCTCCCCAGGGAGATGTACACCGGCAACTCCCCAAGGAGGTGAACTTCCCATCCTTGGCAAGGTTGACCAGAAGGCAACTTCTCCCCTCAAAAAATGTGGAAGACCTTGATCCTACAGGGAGAGAAGTAGAAGTTCTTAGCTTGGTCCAGAATTGAGTTTTACCAGGTCTGTGAAACTCTTAACACTAGAGAACAGGGGTATCCAACCTCTTTTTTCTTCTGCCGTACATTGGAAGAGTAAGAGTTGTCTTGGGCCACACATTAAATACACAAACACTAATAAAAGCTGACTAGCAACAAAAAAGGTCTATGCATAATTTTCATGATATCCAGCACCACAGATAAGCAAAAAAATTCTTCACAAAATCAGCATGTGGCCCACAGGCCACAGTCTCTACAGTGCAGAAAATATGCAGGTGTACATTGTGGGCATTTTTTTTTTTTCTGGGGAGAGGGTCCCAGGTTGCCATCAACATCTCAAGAGTATTCAACCACCAGGAAACACTGAACATGCCACTCAAATGTTCTATCAAGCCTGTGGTCTGTGATGTGACTTGATGTTATGACTCCTCCTGCATAACCACACGGTGTGTGTGAGCAAGGAGCACATACAATAAAAACAAGTGACCAGACAGGGAGGAAACAGAAGTATGAGGAAATGTTTAAGAGCAATAAAATTCTCAGGTCAGGACAGGAGGCTGGCATATGTTATTAACAAGATTTTTTAAAAATTTCAGCATAAAAATTTCATTCAGTATTTAAAAATAAATCTTTTAGGAGTGAAAATGTGTTATTAAAGAAGAGATAGCAAGAAATCGTGGATGCCCCAGAGATCACTGGAGAGGACGCACATACCCTTGTAGGAATTCTGTGCCTTATGATACAAGGGGTAGAGTAGTAGGTAATCCCTCCTGGGCCTAGTGATTTGTTGATATGTCTGTTCTAAAATACATTATTTTTGAAAGTGCTTATTCAAGATGAATATAATCATCTCATTATTAAATCCCCTCCAGCAGGTCTTTATTTTTAGCAGATACGCTATGCCCACAGCTTATTTGTAGAGCCTGTCAACATTCAACTTTTTGAGTCCCCACCCTCAGAAGTCATAACCCAGCATGTATAGGATGGAGCTAGGCAAATGAATTTTTTAAAAGATTTCAAATGATTCTGATGCAGTCATTCAGTTGATCTCATTATGGAAAACAGTAACATATCACTCATTAGGCACTCCAGTAACCAAAAATAGGCACCTCCTGCACTAATTTAGATGAACGTATTAATGATCAAAAGCATTCATGCACCAGGGGGTCACTAAGTTTTAGTCAATAAGAAGAAAGTTGCTGCTTATGGCAAAAAATTTATTTACTGTGATTCAGTGAAGTTCTCAGTACAAAGCCTACCGAGAGAATGATAGGGATGGGGACTTTCCCTGAATAACTTTGACCTTCTCTGGAGTGATCACCAGTTCTACCTATGTTCACACTTTCCTGACGTGCAAGATGGAGCTCTACTTTCAAATTCCATACAAACCATTCATAGATGAGTGAGTGGAGGGCATATTTACAAGATGAAAGCACTCAGTAAGTTATGCTGGGTTGAAATGTTCTTTTCTCTTCTTCTAGGACAAGTCAAGAACTTTTTTTCCCTCTGGGTCTGGTGTGGTAGGGAGAAGACTTTGTAATGTCTCACCATAATTCTGGCTAATAACTGAACTTACATATTTTTTTCTTTTATTGCTAAAGAAAAAGGATTGCTCAAACCCTCAAGAGGTCTTACCTTTGAACTTTTATCATATTATCACCACCAAATTTATTCAGTCTTAAGTAAAAGAATTTATCTACTTTTGGGTTCAACTTCATGTTTTCAAATTTAAGTCAGTATTAAAGTGATGATCACTCTCAGTGTAGACAACTGATATTCTGCAGACAGTAGCACTCTCGCAGAGCAGACTAAAGTGCAGAGTGGGTACTTACTGTAAGAGCACCCATAGACCTCGACCCTCATGCCGATTTTTCCACTTGGATTCCATTCCAGGGGAACGAAACGAACAAACCGGGCCCGAACCGAGTGCAGTAGCTTGTGGTGCACCACACTGTCAGCGTTCATGTTTCCTGCAAAGGTCTGCGGAGAAGAAAGGAGACACCGTGAGGTTAAGAAACTCCCCTTTTAGAAAAATTGGATGATGAAAGCATTCCCAGCAAAGTCGTCAGACATAACACCTAAAAGCTTTACGAGGGTAATAACACCAGGACGTTCTGACTTTCCTAATGTCCATAATCACTATGGAATGGGAGATAACTGACATCTGCTTTGAGAAAGAAAGGCTTTTATTAAAGTAATTGTTACCATTAATTGAGGCAAGTCAGTACACTAAGTACTTCCCATTACCATTATCACCATTTTATAGATAAAAATAATAATAATAAAAAACCGTGAAGCCCAGAGAGAGATAAAGGAAAGGAAAAAAAGATCTCTGAATCATGCAGCTGAGTAATCCGTCTGAGATTGAATTCCAAGTTTGTTCTATTCCAAAGCTCATGTTCTCTCTACAACTTCACTCTACAATTATCCCACTGATATCACAAGAGGGAGACAATACAATTGCGATTAATATGTTGTGAATTTTCACATTTCCTTTGACTTTTAGGCAAAGGAACACCCAGCACAGTAGCTATTTGATCCATTAACATTATGCTTCATAACTCATATTTGAAGGAAAGATTATAGGGGGAATTTTTTCTTTCTATAGAAGGAATCCAAAGACTCACATTTAATCCTTTCTTTTAAATTGGAATAACATATTCTTGACAAAAAAAATTGTCATTTTCATCATTTGAAGAATATAATTCAGTGGCATTAAGTATATTATATTCATATTGTTGTGCAACCATCACCACTATCCCTCCCCAGAACTTTTCCATCATCCCAATCATACCTCATCGTTAAGATGGGATGTCAGCTAGCATACCAATTATGAACCATCATCTACCTTCTTTTCAACCTCAAGTATTCATAGATAAAGATTGCTTGCTGATATGCAATCATAACCAACCATTAAAAAAGATCCATTGCTTTCTCAAATGGCCAAACTGTACACAAAGTAAGAGTATTTCATCTATTCTTTTTATTTTTAATTTCATCTTGCTTGTACATTCTTCTTTGTTTGAAGTACTCTTTTTTGTTGTTCATTTTCTTCTTCCTCTGGCGATGCTCAGTTTTTGATGTTAGTAGATATGGGGTCTTACTCTGGCTCACTTCTGGTCATACTGGTCTCGAACTTCTGAGCTCAGGCAATCCACCCGCCTTGGCCTCCCACAGCGCTGGGACTACAGGCATGAGCCAGCACGCCCGGCCTATTTCATCTATTAAATGAAATCCATTTTCAAAGATCCTAACCTTAACCTTGATTGTATTTTCACAACACCTGTGAATCTAGAGTATGATGAATAATCTCTTGACATTTCTACTACACACAAAACACCCACTAGCTAACAGATCTAAAATTAAGCAATTGACGTAATTACTATTATGCATTATAAAGTGGCTTATAAAGGAGGAAGCTGCTCGCTTTCCATTTTGAAGTTACTCCTGGAGCAAGACTGTTATGTAAGAGGATGACTTGGTGGGGAGGAATTTCTTGAGATTCAGATTCAACATTTTAGCCCACAGATTGTCAAAGGTTTGGCTATTTTCATCCAAGGGAAGAATGATTTTATTTGGCAACACGGCTCTCCCACATGTCCTACTCCTAACTTCAGCCACTAGCACGGGTAGGCAGCTATAGTCCAGCCCTTGTTCACTTAGAAAGGCCTTCTTCCTGTGGAGTTTAGTTCTTGCTTCAAATTTCCTGGTGCTCATATCACTTTCATGTGTGTGGGAAGGAAGAGGGGAGATGAGTTCTGGTAATTTCCCATTGCTTTAGACAGCATGAAGGAATTTTGTGTTTATCTGCAACCTAACTGGGGAGCCTTTCATTCAGCACTTTCAACTGACCATGTAAAGGCCATATGTCACCTCCCAGCCATGTAAAGTCCATGGTTCTGTAGCAACATTTATCTAAACTAGATGTACAACAGAGACTATTCACCCTGAGAGCGATTGGTTGCCCTTCCTAGGTGATGGGCAATTTGTAGATTGAATATATCTTAAAGTAATGTTTAAAATATGATAGTATACTCCAGATAAAAAGGCTTATTTATGATGTGGCAATGCTTTATGTAACTTTATCTCTTAACTCATGTAGCGTGTGCTCTGATGAGAAGAAATCCTAGAGCCTCATTCAAAGAAAGCAGCATTCTGACATGACTGCATGGCACTAAGCAAGCAATTAAAGCTTTCTGTTTCTCAGTATTTCATAGTCTTGTGATTTTAGAGTCTCAGAGTCTCAAAGTCCTGCTGTCTCAGAGCCACAGTACATGTATTTACAGTTTCATAGTCCAAGCAGAACCAAGGTCTCACAATTATGAGATCTCAGTATGCTCACTTCATCATAGACTGCCAGCTAAACAAAATGCCACCATCTTTCACCAAGTTCACCGGTAGGTCAAAGACAATCAGCTATTTACAGTGCAGGAAGTTGTGAGCTAGGGTGAATAGCAGAGGGAGATCTTCCTGGTGTGTGTATTAAAGTCACTGTTCTGGTCAAAGTCATCTCAACTGGTTTACTTAACATGTGAACAACAATAAGAATGGCACCCAACTTCTCATCAGCAACAATGGGGATCAAAAACTGCCCCAAGTAGGAGGCTGTCAACTCACCATTCTGTATCCAATGTTGGGTCTTAGAAAATGATACCCAAATATGACACTTCAACATGCTGTACTAAAGAAGCAGCCTCAGTTCTCTCTGACCTCCCTTCTGCCCTTTGCCCTTGTCTCTATATCCTCTGTCACTTAGGAGGTTGTCCTCTGAAGTTCCCTTATCTACCTAAAGACCAGACCTTCCAAAGAGGAACATGATGGATGGTGTTTGATCCCCTCCCTGAAATTTCATTCATTAGAGATTAAAATTCATATCACAAACATACTGAAAATTACATACCACAACTAGAGCCCAGGTTAACTTTGTTTTTGATCCTATTCAGTTCCCCAAAAGAATTATTCATTAACTTTGTATAAGCACTGGGCATATTCTTTCCCTCTAAAATTCGTTAACTATTCCTCAAAATGGCAGCATTTCTCCCTATCGTCTCTTCCTCTAAAAAGAAGGGTACATAGTTTATGGACTTTATTAAGGTATAGGGTAATCATTCTCCTATGATTCCCCCATTCTTAAACATATGGATTGAATTTATATGTCTTTCTCTCCTATAAGTCTTATTGTCTGTTCATTTTCAAGGAACCTTTAGATGACTGAGGGGAAGTTTTCCCTTGGTCCCTACACCAGAAAATACAGCTTTCAAATATGAAAAATAAATACAGCAGTTTTATTTAAACAAAAAAAGAGATAATGTATTACCTATGAGCCTTAACTTCTAAGAAATACTAAAAAAAAAAAAAAAAAAGAAAGAAAGAAAGAAAAATTCTACAAGCCTAAGGAATTGATGATGCCAGACAGAATTTTCAGCATATAGGAAGGAATGAAGAACCCTCAATCTTCCTATTGGTCATTTTTCCAAAGTAAAAGCAATCAATAAATCAAAGGGTTATCTGCCCCCACTACCACCCAAGTTTGTTGGAGCACTATTTTCAATAGGAAAGACATGGAATCAACCTAAGTGTTCATCAATAATTAACAGGTATGCACAATAGTATACTATTCAGCCATAAAAATGGATTAAATTTGTCATTTGCAGCAACATGGATGAAATTAATGTCATATTAAGTGAAATAAGCCACACACAGAAACACAAATATCACATGTTCTCATTCATTCCTAGGATCTACAAGAGTGGATTTCATGGAGCTAGAGAACGAATCAAGATTACCAGACAAGGAAAGGATCACTGGTGGGGAGAATGAACAGAAGTTGGATAATGAGTACAAAAATACAGTTAGATAGAAGGAGTAAGTTCTAATGTTCCATAGCACAGTAGAGTGACTATAGTTAACAACACTGTATTGTGTATTTCAAAAGAGTTAGAAAAAATGATTAAATGCTCCCAACACAAAGAAATGATAAATTCTCAAGGTAATGGGTGTCCTAACTACCTTAACTTAATCATTACCCTTCTATGCATGAATCAACATATGATATGGCACCCCATAAATATGTACAGGTCTTATGCATCAATAAAAAAATCAAATGGAAAATATGTATATAAATATTAAAGACTATTTTTCTCTCTTAAACATTTTAAAAGTCAATTCATAGTTTAAAGAACACTAATACACTGTAATGTTCTAATGTATATAAAAGTGAAATATATGTCAATAGAAACGTAAATTATGGAAAGTACAGGAAATGGAATTATGCAAGTGGGCAAAAGTCAGAAAGGATATAAAAACTTCAAACAACACTACCAGTAAAATTTCCATAATTCATATTCATAGAATATTCCAATGACCTAAAGATTATACATTGTTTTCAAGTATACATAATATACTTCTGAGAGCATATTCTACAAGACAAAGTAAGTCTCAATTGAACCCTTATAGTTTTTTAATCATAATTCAATTAAATTGTGAATTAATAATAAATGATCTCAATAAACCACAAATATTTGAAATTTAATGAACACACTTCTAAGCAAACCATAGGTCAAAGAAGAAATCAAAATGGAAATTAGAAAGTAGTTTGAGTTACGTAATGATGAAAAATACTGTATGAAACTTTGTGGGTACAGTTAAAACAAACCTTAGAAGAAAATGAATGATGTCAGTGTTTTGTACATCTGAAGAAAAATATAAATTTAAAAATCAAATTTCCACTCCCACAAACTAACAGAACTTAGACTATTAATAAATTTGAAGACTACTCAGCAATTAGAAATAGCCAAGTACTGATCCTTGCAGCAACCATTAGTCGACCCAAACAAATCAGTCCTAAAGCATGCACACATAAAACTCTGTGACAGGCTGACCAAGCTCTGACAGTGGAAATCAAATTAGTGTTTTTCTTCACCTGATCTTAGCCAAAAGGTGAAGAAGCGACAGATTAGCACTTTTCTTGATGATGTGAGAAAAAGAATGACTGTAAAGAACATTCATCAGTTTATTTGGTCAAAGCATCCCTGTGACATAGCAATCTGTATTATCTTCATCTTAAAGATAAGAAAACCTAATTTTGGAGAGGTTAAGTGAGAGCCTAAACCATAAACATGAGTTCTGACATTTAAGTTCATGAACTTTCCACCATGTGCTTACATTGGCAGCACCATAAAAATAACTTGGTAAGGTTTCATAACCTTGGGATATCAGTGTCTCGCTGCTGTGTTCGTGGTGACACGTGTGGTGTCTTCCTGAGTGGCCTTCGTTCTTGTGTATTTCTGTGTGCCATTGTGAGAATGTCGGGGCTTGAACAATTAGAGCAAGGAACAAACATCAAATTTCTTGTTAAAGAGTGGAAGTAAAACCGGGGACATTTTAGTCCAAGTTTATGGGGATAATGCCATGAAGAAAACGGCAGTGTACAAATGGATTAAATATTTTTCTGAAGGGAGAGAAAGTGTCACTGATGAAGAGAGGTCAGGATGACCAGTCATGGGAAAAACTATCAAACTGCACATCAAAATCACTGGCTGACCATGAGAAGCAGAGCAGACCAGGTAAACAGTGCTAGGGAAACAGGAAAATCTTGTCTGAAAATCTCGGCATGAGAAGGCTGTGGCTGTCGCATCATGACAATGGACCAGCTCACAGGGCACTTTCTTTGAGGAAGTTTTTAGCCAGTAAACAAATATCTGGAACACTCTGCCTGTTCACGTGATCTGGTCCCCATTGACCTTTTTCTTTACTTGGAGATAACAATAATAATTAAAGGAAGACATTTTGATGACATTCAGAGCATCAGGGGTAATAACGGCTCTGATGGCCCATTCCAGAAAAAGAGTTTCAAAATTGCTTTGAAGGGTGACTGGGCACCGGCATCAGTGCCTAGCTTCTCAGGGAGAGTACTTTGAAGGTGATGGTGGTAATATTCAGCAATGAATTATGTAGCACTTTCCCTAGGATGAGTTTGCAAACTTGGTTGTCAGACTCATTAGTCCTAAGACAAGAAATTACCATAAATTCGGACTAGATGATAGAGATTCTGATCAAATTTCAGTAATGTTTTTCATTCATTCCCATTATTGCCTCCATGTTTAAGTTGAGTCAGGTTTCTGCAACCAAATAATTGCCATAGCTGCAACCGTTGCCAGCGTTTTCAAGGTTTTCCACCAGGCCAGCCACTTGCTAGGTTCTTTGCATGTTAGTTTGCTTTGTCTAACTTGTCATCAAGGAAAGTTTAAACCAACTTTCTTCCTAAATGAGAGCCCCACCCCCACCCCCAATCCCACATGCATTTAATCCTCCAATTTTGCAATCCATCCTAAATTGTGTGGCCAGTTAATATATAGTGTCACTCACCTTGCTGGGGACACCCTGGGACTCAGAGAGATTAATATGATGGACTCTGCAAGATCAGTGCAGGTCTGTTCCATTTCCAATTCTGGGTGATGTTACATGCACTACTCAGAAGTTGTTTTTTGTTTGTTTGTTTGTTTTTTCCTCCCGAACCCCACCCACTTCAAGTAATATTACACTGAATTTGGGCATAGGCCTTTGCAGTCACAATGAGATAAGCGTTATTATACATGTTGCAATTACTGTTAAATATTGTGCCTCTGCTGCTTTTTTATATCAAAGTATAAGTTGATTTTATATTAGAGAAAGAGAAGAGAGTGGAAGGAGGAGATGAGAGAGCAGGGAGTGGGCAAGGGGAAGGCGGGGGTGTGGCAGCCTGTGGTTCTTACTGAAGCTGTTCTTTGATTTCATCCCTGTGCAGGAGTTTGTCTTTCTTTCCCTATAATTAAAGAACTTGAGGCTCAGAAAAGTTAAGTTTTTTATAAGGTCACAGAGATAGTGAAGTTTGCTCTTTTAAGGGAACCTTAGTCCCCCATATTTGTCCTCAGAGAATTGTCCACCGTGTATGGTGTAAATATTATAAAAGAAAATAAGATAAATAGAATAAAGATCACAGAAGGCGTGTATTGAGGGTAAAGCAGCAGAAGGCTATATAAGAAATCAAGGGAAGAAGTGTGTCAGAGTGAGTGTGGGGTGGCTCTCATCTTTGCCACTTCCTCATTCCTGGACCTTAAACACCGTTTTGGTTTCTGAACAGAAGAGCCCTCTGGGAGGTAATGGAGTGGGATGAAATGTGAGGCTAAGCTGTGGGCGGTGCTGGGATTGGTCAGCGGGACTGGATAGGTCTGAGTCAGGGGCCACTCTTTTAGATCCAAAGAATGCAGTGTATTCAGCCAACCCACACTCATGACCCTGGCAGTGAGGCTACAAGTATCTGGGTGCCACCAGGCAGCTGAGAATAATTTGCCTAGCTACAGTCTATTCGAGAAATAACAGGTACAATAACCAAATTCCACAGCAGCGACCTTGACAGGGAATATCAGGAATTCTCACGGAGACTCTTTTTCAAGTCTAGTGCTCTGCCAAACACACCATGCTGCCCGAGAGGCTGTTTTATGAGAAGTAGCAGAGTGGGAAAGAAAAGAGATGAGCTTTGGGTGCTAATCTTAACAACCCCCTGATTCACTCTGTCAACCCCGGCAAGACACTAGGACTGTAATTGCCCTGGGGATATAGATTGTATCCTGTTTTAATCTGCAGTGTCCAGGCCAGTGCATGCAACACTTTTTCTTAAAGGTATGTTGAAATGGGTTTTAGTTACCTGAATCAAATTTGTGTATTTCTTTCCAAATCTGTGAATTTACACACAGCATCTTAATGTTGCTTGAACTGTCTTTAGAGGCTTGCGGAAGGGCTCAATAAATAGATGAACTAAGGAACAGAAACAAACTTTTCTGAATCTCGGTTTACTCAAGAACATGATGAAAATAAAATCTCCAGGGAAGTTGTTAATCTTGCAGTCAATACATATGCAAATGTTGTTTGTTCCATAGGTTCTTAACAATAAAAACAATATTCTCACACAGAGAGAGGCAGAGAGGAAGACACAGATTCCAACAGGAAATGCTTGTGGCAGTATCTTTGCATCAGAGTGTGCTCCACAGTAGTGATCAATTAATTACACTTACATGTTCTGAATGACATTCAAAGGGCTCTCCCCCTAAAAGAAGGCAAACTGAAGCTATGGAGGGACTAACAGCCTGCAGCTGATTAAAAATGCATTTTCTTTTATTCAAGAAGATATATTTAATATCAAAGTGTAACTAACATGCAAACAACAGAGTTAAAAGTAAAATTGATAAAATGACTCAGGCTTCTATGTTGCAAACTGCTCTGACCGAGTACATTCAAATATGGATTCTGGACCGGTATTTAGAGGAAATAAAATGAGAGATAGCTGGGAAGCATTGGCTGTTATTGTTGGCTGAGAGAAACTCTGAACAGATAGATTTTAGGAAGTTAGAAGCAAATTAAAAGCTGTCTAATTCTTCCTTTGTTCCTAATCTTTCTTGCCCATTATAAGTGCATGTATGTGTATCCATTTGTCATTCACAGAAATAGTTATTTGATTAGAAGACCACCCAGAACTTGATTGCTATGTGAGAATCAAGTTGTATCTTGATAGTTGCCGAGAGACGATGACTGATCCGTGCCACTCATGCCCGCTGCCTCCTGTGTCCGATTATGGGCTCCAAAGCCCAGGAAACACACAAGGATTTCAGGCAGCAGTAAAGAAAAACTGTCATTTCCATCTGATCTCTCCCACTGGTTGAGTGAAGCTGGGCTCATGCAGCCCACTCAGCCAAGCTGTGCAGGCGACGATTGTGTGCTGGTGTTCTATTCCCTTCTCCTTGTAGTCACTGCCACCTGTGCACACTCACTCCGTTCAGGTTGGGTAATGGAATCTCACTTACTCTTCTTTACCTGGCAGTAGAAATACCCCTCAGTGGGTACTGGAGCTTCTTCACCCCTGGCCAGCCGTGGCCCAACCTTCACGATGCATGTCCTACTGTGCAGTCACTGACCGCCTTGCCTTTTATCCTCCTCTCCCTCTTCTGACTGTAGCTGTCAGTCTCTGGCACCTGGTGGGGTCCCTTCAGGAAAGGAAATATAAAGGAAGGTCCTAACATCTGCCACTTTGCTGTTCATTTACCCATATGAAAGTTTCTGATACAAACCTTCTCAGCTATAAAGCCTCCTGCCATAGCAAAGGAACCCCATCCTAACTCACCACATATATCCCTCTTCATTTCCAGTGGTAGGTATCATGGGGTTATCATCAGAAGTCACTCACTAAGCAAGAAAGACTGTAGCAAGTAATGTCTTCAAGTTAGCGACTTTCTCTGGGGAGGCACCCATGTTGTCAGAGTGACCAGCATCCACCCCAAGCAGAAAAATTCAGCTCCCCTCAGGTGGAACCCATGGTCAGGGAGAAGCTGGGTCTCTGCCCCAGCTCCCCCCATAAAAATGACTAGTTCTATGTCCTTTTTTCTCATTGTTCTTCCAGTTTGATGAACCAATATACTCCCCTGTAAACTATTTACATTAAAGCTTAATAGCTTAAGCACAAATTGAAACTCAGTGAATGTCATGAGTCATAAGCACCCAGGAAGGGCACTGCTAAAATTATTTTAAAGTAAGTAGAAGAACCCTCAAATCATCATTGGCTTCTCCTTGTTCATTTGAACAACGAATCATCATGGATTTGGAAAGAAGCTTCTGAAGGAAGCAGTTCAAAATTCTTCCTAGACCACTTCTACACTGCTGGTGGGAATGCCCACTAATACTTCCCTTCTGGAAGGATGTTTGGAGAATACTTAGAGATCTAAAAATAGACCTGCCATTCGATCCTATAATTCCTTTACTAGGTTTATACCCAGAAGACCAAAAGTCACAATATAACAAAGACATCTGTACCAGAATGTTTAT
>CAUYPK010164333.1:0-22616 GCA_963574355.1 Loris lydekkerianus | reverse complement strand
TCTGACCTCTCTCTCTCTCTCTCTCTCTCTCTCTCTCTCTCTCTCTCGCAGTGAGTAGACAGCTATGGCGCCGTGGTACTAGGTCTGACCTCTCTCTCTCTCTCTCTCTCTCTCAGTGAGTAGACAGCTATGGCTGCCGTGGTACTAGGTCTGACCTCTCTCTCTCTCTCTCTCTCTCTCTCTCACAGTGAGTAGACAGCTATGGCGCCGTGGTACTAGGTCTGACCTCTCTCTCTCTCTCTCTCTCTCTCAGTGAGTAGACAGCTATGGCGCCGTGGTACTAGGTCTGATCTCTCTCTCTCTCTCTCTCTCTCTCTCTCTCTCTCTCTCTCTCTCTCTCTCGCAGTGAGTAGACAGCTATGGCGCCGTGGTACTAGGTCTGACCTTGTGGGAAAGAATCTCCAGGAGGCTCCGGGGAAAGAGCTGCAAACTCCGCTGCTCACAGGAGACAGGCAGGTGCCGTAGCCAAATGACATTAAGTCAACATAAGACAAAATTGTCTTCAAACATTTCATTCTTTCTGTAATTTCCCCCCTATTTTTGGTAAAGTTAAAGATTCCTATGATCTACTATTTTAAAAAAGGTGGTATAAACGTATTTTAATTGCAGAAATCGGCATTTGTCTCTGTCTGAGAATCATAGGTATCACAGTTTCCAGACCCACATTTTTCAGTTTTTAAAGAGAAGCCAGAAAACCATTTTTTAACAATTATATATCTCCTGAGTTTGTGTTTCAGAAACTAATTGAAGATTTTTTAAAGTAATGTGCTGTGGCCCAATTCTGCTTTAGCATTTTTGTTTTATCTTTTCAGTTGTCATTCAAAGGGTCAAAGGGGAAGGCAGGGATAAGCAGCTGGAGACTGACCTGCCCACGGAGAGGCGGGAGCAGCTGGTTTCTCTCCAGACCAGCTGCAGGACTGGTCATCTCAGGTTTGGTCGCCTCAGGTTTTCTTTCCAGCAGATCCCACTGAGGGATAAATAACAATGGACAGACCTTGTCTTTCCTTTGCTTCTCATCTCCCTCCAGTGAAAGCTATAATTAATCAGCTTATTGTTTAAATAAATGCAATTATTCCAGAATTAATTGCAAAAAATCAGAGAAAAGGAGGCCTTCAATAATTGTCTTTAATTGTGTTTAAACAAGTGAATCAACCTTGAACTCAGATATAAGAAGCAAGAAATACAACAGGTAATACTGAGAAGGAAGCTCCTGACATCTGGGATGATGGGTAGAGAGCATCATAAACATAAATGTCCATGAAAACAAATTCATTTTTAATTTCTGCAAAAAAAAGAAAAAAATACATTTGGAGAATATTACTACACTATGGTTCTCCTCATTATGATTTTGACCATAACTTTCACTGAAATATTCTTTTTCAAATAGTAACTTTGCAGTGGAGGAATCTGGCTGACGTGATGCCACTTGAGTCAGGTGGTCAGAGAGAATACCACTCCTAATTAGTTGTGTGGACATCATGTACCTGCTGAAACCAGTGAACAGAAATGACATAACGTCATATGTTACTGGATATGCATGACCCCAAACTAATCATTAGGAAATGCCAAACAAAACACAAGTTAGGGACATTATATAAAATAATTGAGTAGTGTACTACTATTCAAAAGTGTCAAGGGCATGAAGGACAAAGATACACTGAGAAAGGAACCCAGATGGGAAGAGACATGATAACAAATGCAACGGGCAGTGTTGATTGAAGAGTCGACCATAAAAAAAGACATACTGAATAGTTGGGAAAATATAAAGTGTGAAGATGGGTTAACAGTATTTTATCAATTTCATTGTCTTGATCTAGATAATTGTGCTGTAGTTAATAAGATGTAAACTTCTGGGAAAGCTGAGAAGGGTCTACAAGAGCGGTGCGTACTGTTTCTGTCATGTTTCTATAAATCTAAAATTATTTCAAAATAAGAGTTTGGGGAAATTATTTTGTTATATCCCTACTCCAAGTCACATTTTAAAAGGATTTAGGTCTACTGCATGCTATATTTATACTACTTCATCTAACTATGTCAATGTTGATATTTGCTTTTAAATGTTGAATAATGCTTAAGTGCCCGAACTACAGGAGGGCAAAGATCCAGAACAGGAAACTAGGAATTATCAGTGCTTATTCTTTACTTGCCTTCTCCCTGTGGAAAGGCATAGTGATTGTTGTTTATGTTTCTACATCTCACCTTTCCTTTGGGAAATTGATCTTTCCTTGTTGAAAGCACTAAAATAATGATGTGGCTACAAATCATAGCAAAACTAGTGCCTGCCTTTCTCTCTCTCTCGCTCTCTCTTTCTTTCTTTGAGACACAGTCTCACTTTATCACCCTCGGTAGAGTGCAGTGGCATCACAGCTCACTGCTCACCTCCAACTCCTGGGCTTAGGCGATTGTCTTGCCTCAGCCTCCAGAGTAGCTGGGAGTACAGGCGCCCACCACAATGTCCGGCCGCCACCCTCGGTATATGGGGCCTGCACCCTACCCACTGAGCACAGGCACAGCCCGCCCCCTTCCACTTTCAAATGTTGGCCTTAGAACCCATCTCCAACCAACACCAAAACGTCCCGCTACACTGATTGGTCCAGGGTGAAAGCCTAGCACTGAGAGTCATGCTTAAATATTGAGCATGGAAAAAGGGTCCTCTTTTCTCCTTGTATCATGGACTAGAAATCTGTGACAGCAAAATTACCAACAGTCATGTGCTGTGGAAGAGTCTGAAAAACGAGAGCAACTGAAGTGTAGGAGCTGGGATAGCGGGAGAGAGAATGGGAGGCCGCACACACGCGGGGACACTCACCAAGGCTGCTTCAGGCTGTTGGTCCAGACTCCCTGACCAGCTTCCAAGGTAATTTTGTTTAGTCTATGATGATTTTTGTTTTGGTAGGTGAAAATATTAAAAATTTTACATATCAGATGATAGGATTATACTATTTATAATGCTACTACTTGAGCCTGATTTAAGAGGACAGCATGGGTAAGTTTTAGTGCAAGAATAAATTCATTCTAAAAGGAGATGCCCGAACTAGTGTCAGAAACCACTGAAGAATATTAGACAGCAGAGTAAGGATCAGTGCTAAAAGACTAGAGATGCTCAAAGATCCTCGGCTCTGAGAAGGAAAACAAGGCAAGTCCCATGAATTAGAGCCGAGCACGGTCAAGGGTTGATCACTCACCAAGCATGGCGTAGAGTAAGCCGGCCAAACCTTAGTGCGGGGCAGGGTCAAACTCCAGCCATCGTGTATCTGGATTCTCACAGACCCCCTGAGATGTCTTTCTGCTTCTTCAGTAGTCACTGAGAAGGTAAATAAGTAACTGTTTGTACAGGGTACTGGTTATTAGATCAATTTCAACATTTCAGAGCACTCTTGCTGGCTCTATCTTCCGTCCAGTCTTTCCAAATCTTTTTATTAAGAGCCTGATTGAAGACACCAGTATATAGGCAACTATATTTGTGTAGAGAATGAAGGTCAGAGGAAATCACTGGATGATTAAATAAAAATCAAGATTTCAGACATCTTGAAAGGCTAATTAAAACTTAGAGACAGAATGTAGGCCAGGGCTCTAGATGTCACCAAGGAAGTGAGATCATAGCTTGCTACACCCTCAAACTCCTGAGCTCAAGGGATCCTTCTACTTTAGCCTCCCAAAGTGCTGGGGTTACAGGTATGAGCCACTGTGTCCAGCACTGATAGGCTGAAATTTAGTAAAAAAATATTAATCTCACACTTACTCCTGAATACACAGATCAAAAACTTAAAAATTATACAAGTTATCTTGGAAATGTAACTGAATAGCAGCACATGTGAATACAAATAAAGATACTATTAGACTATTAGTTCAATAAGAAAAAATAAGGCAAATTCAATTTTAGGCGGTTGTGGCAAAATGATAGTTTCCAAAAAGAGTTGAAATTTCTGCTCTAGTAGGCACATATTCAGCTAACTATTCTACTTTTCATACAGGGTGACATATTTTCAAAATTCTGGTAAATGAGCCTTTTTAGGCAAGAGTAACCAGGATGCAAAGGTAATAAAAAGATTGGGGCAGTTGAACCTAGAGTAGACAAATGTTAGATAAGACATGATAACCTGTTTTCAGAGTATGCAGAGCTATTATGTATAGAAGGTATTGAAACTTGGCAGTGTGGTAGTGTAGGGCAAAATTAGCAGACTTGACTGGAGGTTAGTAATGAGGAAAATGAGAATAGATTTATGTCTTCATAAGGAAGGACTTTGTAACCATTTGTGACAATTCAAACCAAAGAATAGGTTGCTTTGGGAGACCTAACTACTTGATAGAAATATTACAGAACAGTGTCATGTACACAAAAGGGTGTTAACTAGGTCAGTGCTTCTCAGACTTTAAATTTCATATAAATCACCAGTGACTCGTTAGAAATGTGGATGCTGAGTTAGCAGTTCTGGGGTGGAGACCGAGGGTGAGCATTCCTGATCAGACTCCAAGTGATGCCTGTAATGCTGGTATGTGGACAACACTTTGAGAAGCAAGGAACTATATAATATTCAAGATCACTTTTTTAGTTTTTTAACAGATCACCATTATTTATTTGCCTTTTTAAGTATTATATTATTGGGATACAGGGTTTTGAATTTTTTATCATTATTGTTCCTTTTTTCCTCTTTTACTCTTCTTTTTTAAAATTATTTTTAAAAATTTTAGATGAATATGAGGGTGCCAATGTTTAAGTTACATTGTTTTCAGTTCTGAGGTGAAGTTCAAGTTGTAGTTGAGCCCTTCACCCAGGGGGATGTGGCGCACACAGCCACACTGTGCACAGTAGGTGAGATCCACCAGTCGCCCTCCCTCCGCCTCTCTCCCTCTTCCCCCTCACCTCTCTGTGTCTACCCTCCCCCTTGCTAGACTAGTGTTTTTTAAAGGTCACTTTTCAATAGTGAGAGTCTCCTAGCAAAATATTCTTCAGGAGCACAGAAAGCAGCTATGCACTAGGGTTTCCATATCAAAATGTCAGTGTTTGAGAGAGTAAAGGAAGCAGGAGCATTGCCTTGAAGCAGAAATGGGGATACTCTAAAACTCACTCAGTAAATGCATATTTAAAAAGAGCCTGTTTTAAAGACAGAAAAAGTTTTACCAAATACTTATATTTTACTACATGTAATTACACATTTTCATTAGAAAAAGGCAATAATTTTCAATAACTGGGATTAATGGCTTTCACTGCTTCAATTTCAATAATATTCTATTTGATTCCATATTAAACTTAAGATTTTAAGTGTTTGCATAGTTCATTCAGCAAAACTTTTTCATAGTTTTTCATCCTCCAGAGCCTTTCAATATGCAGATTTTGCTTTGTTAATCCCTTGTGTTGGTTTCTGCAGGCCAGCATTTCCCAACTGGCAGAGTGAAAGATGTTCCCCAAGATATTTGTCTTCTCATACCTGGGGAAACCCGGCAAGCTGCTGATGCTGAGCATCTGCTCGTCCACCAAGCAGTATGTCTATTACCTCAATACTGTACTTCCTTTAGAGACCCACCACAAGCATGCTTCTTTCTATCATGTGAAAAGTGAGTGTGGATTTGTTGGAAGAGTTCATATTCTAAGTGCTTCATGAGCATAGCACGCTTGCCAAAATTTTCTCAAGGAGAGATAAGGAGAAAGTAAGTCAGGGACTGCTGGCAGGTGTATCTCTAGGTGGTGACCCCAATGTCAGTCTTCCCACATGCTAGACACATTTATCCCCTTATGGCAAAGTTGATGCTTGCAAACATTTCTAAAAAGTATGCATATTTTTGAATTTAGATGTTCAACATTGTGATACTTGACATATAAAATTTAGGTGAATTCTAAATTAATACATATCCTCCTATGAAATTCCAATGATAAATTTAGCCAGAAAATAAAAGGAAGAGTTGTCATATTATTTAAAATCAAATACTGCAAATGTTTAAATGATTATAGAGTTCCTTCAAAATTTTCATTCTCTGCTTGTGCAAAGTTTTTTTTTTTCATTGACAGAGTTATCATTAATCTGAAAAGGTCATTTGTCATTAAAATTTCTTGATTAGATATGATATATAGCCTTTCAAGCTCAAAATCTGAGATGAAACATTGTTGATGAAAGCATATTTATATTATTCAATTTAAAGTGATCTGTATTCGATTTTAATACATTGCCTAAAATGCTGTAGTTTATTTTCATATAATAATTGTATCATAAAGAAAAAAATCACACACACAGTTGTTCCCAAATTTCCTCTAGTTTACCCCCATGTACCACAAAATATTGTTATTTTCTATGTTGGGAAAACACTGCTATAGGTAGGTATAATATATTCTGTTACTAAAGCAATTCTAGTTTAATTACACACTAATTATGCATTTGTGTTAATGTATAGTTACCATTTCCCACAGCAAACAAGTCAGTCTACATAATAATTGGAAAGTGTTAAACCTAAATTATTTCCTCACTCCTTCTTTAACACCTGTTGAATATCTTGGAATATTATTCTTTAGAACTAGAAATGTTCCATTCTTGATCTGAATAGTTACAAGGTGTTCAGTCATTGAGCACATTGATTTCTGTACTCAAGAGTACAGTAAAACAATGAGCAGACCACAGTGCTATCAACCTGAGCCCTTTTTAATTTAACAATAACAAAAGGTTAAACACATTTGTTTCCTAAGACTAAAGAAATATGGCAATCTATAGATCTCATTTGAACACATTCTTACTTCCTGCTCATACTAGCACGGCTTTTATTAATCTTCAAGAAGACTTAATAGATGATTGGCTGTATCATTGGGCAGTTCTGAATAGTCATGAAAAGCACGACACTCAACTGATAATTCATCATGGAGACCCAGTTCTCTTTAGTTTCAGAATTATGCTTTGTATATAATTTAATCAAATGAATCAAATACTATTAAAAAAATTTAACAGGTGATAATTTGCTCTTCCATTTATGATATAAAATATACTACTGATGAGCTTGGAAGCTATTACTCTAACCCACAAAGCGGGACAGGACTAGCCCTTGATATGAAAACGTCAGGATATATTCTTTTTCTCTTTTTTTAGAGACCGAGTTTCACTTCATTCCCTCCGGAGAGTGCCGTGGCATCACAGATCACAGCAACCTCCAACACCTGGGCTTAGGCGATTCTCTTGCTTCTGCCTCCCAAGTAGCTGGGACTACAGGTGCCCCCCACAATGCCTGGCTATTTTTTTTGTTGCAGTTTGGTCAGGGTCGGGTTCAAACCCACCACCCTCAGTATATGAGGCCAGTGCCCTACCCACTAAGCCACAGGCACTGCCCCAGGATATATTCTAAATCAGTTTTCTCTTCTAGCCTTGTAAAAAGTTATTTCTTTTGGGCAGTGCTTGTGGCTCAGTGGGTAAGGCGCCAGCCCCATATACTGAGAGTGGCGTGTTCAAATCTGGCCCGGCCAAAACTGCAACAAAAAATAGCCGGGCATTGTGGCGGGTGCCTGTAGTCTCAGCTACTCGGGAAGCTGAGGGAAGAGAATCGCCTAAACCCAGGAGTTGGAGGTTGCTGTGAGCTGTGATGCCACAGCACTGTACTGAGGGTGATAGAGTGAGACTCTGTCTCTACAAAAAAAAAAAAAAAAAAAAAAAAAGTTATTTCTTTGACACCCCAGAAATTGTGGCCAATAAGGTTCATAGGATAAAAATTAGACAATTTCCAGACAAATTGTGGATTATTGTGTGGATGGGGATATTATCTTCTTGTGAAAGTTTAGTTTTCCCTATTAGGTATATCAACCAAATGTTTATTCCAAGCTTGCGTGGCGCACCATTTAAGACGAATGCCTCATGAAAGAGGCATTACCTTATTGCCAATACTGCCAAACTGACTGACTTAAACAATGATAATAAAGGGGCAACACGTTCCAGTTCTGACCACACCTACCATTTGAAGCACTTTCATGGGTTTGCCTTGCCTTGCTAGCTCACAGTTAGCATCTGTCTCCCATGAGAATGAAACACCCCTGAGAGCTTGAGGTCACAATTCAAGTTGAGGCCTGAAGGAAAAAGAAGACCGCTCATTCAGCCAACAACACCCACACGTGACTTTACACACTCTGTAAAACAAAGAGCAGGCAGCAGAGCTCTCCCACATGACAGTTACATGATTGTAAAACGCTGGACTGCATCACATAGCCTATGAACATTGAAAAGGTATTTTGGAAAAGGTGTTTATGTTTAAAGAAATTATCATTCTAGTCCATAGTTCTGCAAACATGGAGGCAAATGAAAAAATAGCTGAGCCTCCTCCTCCACCAAGTCTTGTCTTGTTTGCTTTATACCAAAAAATATCTTTTGCTTCCTTTCGCCATACTTTTTATTTTATTTTATTTTATTTTTTATTAAATCATAGCTGTGTACATTGATATGATCATGGGGCATCACACACTAGTTTCACAGACTGGTTGACACGTTTATATCACACTGGTTAACACAGCCTTCCTGGCAATTTCACAGTTATTGTGTTAAGACATTTACATTCCACATTTACTAAGTTTCACATATACTATTGTAAGATGCACCACAAGTGTATTCTCTTCTCATGTGGAAGTTTTCAGTTTCTGGGGAAGAGATTGCGCCCCCGGTGGCTGGGAGCTAGAACAGGAAAAGCATTTCTCACACCTGCGCGTTCGCTCGCTTTCATCTCCCGGCAGTTTTACTTTTGGGCTGAGTCCAGCACGTCCCCGAGTGCTCGTCTCAAGTAGTCACGACCATAAATCTAACCCCACTTCCCCCCCCCCCCCCCCCCGGTCAGTTTCCTAAGGAAAAGGCTTGCGTCAGGAGGAAAGCAGTTTCGTGTGGGCAGCTGCAGAAGGGCGGGGGTTCTCTGCGCTCCGAAGCCGGGGCGTGATCTCCGCCGCGCAGCGGGCCGCTGTCCAGCCCCCGGTGCTGAACACTGGGTGCCGAGGTTCAGGACCGCGAGACTGGAAGAGCCTCCGCCGTGTAGACCCAACTAATTTACTGAGGGTGAGATGTGGAGGCTTCTTTTAGACGTTTGCTTGTTTTCTTTCCACATGAAAACATTTTACCACGAAGATATTGTGCATTTGATAGGAAAGTAATGACACAGCTCCAGTTTGGCACCAAGGTCAAGAGCTCTATTGAGGGAAAATGGAAAGTTTGGCTTCTTGAAACCTGCTTCTCTCCTCCCTGAGCCAACACAACAGCATCTGGCATACTCCCCCCCCCCATGACGATAAATTAGAAAAAATATGTTTTAAAAATCATGTAGCTAATTATTTATCTGATAAGCACTGTAGAGCTGATGGTGGTAGTAGACTTTAAAACATGTAGAATTTTAGGTATTATTTTACTGAGGTTTGAGCAACGGGGCGAGAAGGAAGTAAACTTGTAAATTAAGGTGGTTTGCTGAAAATTTCATTTTTAGAAGTATCGTTTTAACATCGTTTTGGAAACATGTTCATTTTCTTAGGCGATTTTAAGCAGAATTTGGGCAGCAGTGGCTTCCCTTCTCTTTCCCTCTCAGCCTCTGTTTGGTTGGAAAGACCTGAGAGCCGCGTTCTTAGCAGGTGCTGATATTCAGAGGGCCATTGTAGGAATTCTATCCACACCTCCCGCCACACACACGATAACAAGGTAAATGTAAAGAGGAGGGGCGGGCGGGAGGGAAGGTGCGCTGCTGTCCAGCCTTTGGCTCTCGGTCGTTGCCCCATTCAGAGGGGGCAGTCCTCTGAGGGAGCAGACTTAACTGATCCCAGCAAACGCTTCCTTCCTTTTCTTCATCCCTCCCTGCTTATTTTAGCCGCTTCTCCACCCCGCTGGGAATACCACTCAGATCTTAGTCCAGGTACAGCTGACGTCAAGAGATGGCTGTCGTCGATTTGACGTGTAAACACTCATTTCCATTCCGGCTGGGTGGGGCTGGGGCTCCGCTCGGCCTGGAGACCGAAGCGCCTCACTGCGCGTCCGCCGCCGCCCAGCCTCGCCTCGCGCGCCTCCTAGCTCTTCCCAGGGAACCGGGAGCAGGAGCGGTCCGGAGCCGGCGGGTGGGACGGGCGAATCTGTTTGGCTTTGCTCCTGTCTGGTTTCTCGCCCCTCTCTCCCTCCCACTTGTGGGCGAGCCGGCGCGTGAGCATGGGGCGCAGAGCCTGGACCCTGCAGGGCCCCGCTTTCGCCCTCTTTTGCGCCTGGTGTGCGCTGAACAGCGTCAAAGCGAAGAGGCAGTTTGTCAATGAATGGGCGGCGGAGATTCCCGGGGGCCCGGCCGCGGCGTCGGCCATCGCCGAGGAGCTGGGCTATGACCTTTTGGGTCAGGTAAGAGTTTTCACGTTCAAGAAACTTTCCGGGGCTCGGGGGGACAGGCGGGACCGTAGCGCGGTGCTCCAAGTGGGAGTCCCAAGTCCAACTCTGCTGTGTTCGGAGTGGCAGGGAAACGGGGGCAGCTCCAGCTCTCGACCTGCGCACGCTCGCAGAGAAAGCTCGCATTATTTACTGCTTGTACCGGGCGCAGCCAAGCAGAAGGAAGCCGCTGCAGCTGGGTAGAGCTTATTTTTTACTGTTGGTGGCTTGGAATTGAAATTGTTCCCGTGCGGTTTGGAAGAAAAATCCCCTCCACGCTTGTTCAGGGAACTTGCGACGCACGCAAGCTCTCGGCAACTAAGCGCGGGGGGACAGGCCGTGTGCTCCCCCCAAGGACCGCGCGGCCGTCTGCGTCAGGAGCCGGCTGGTTCCTTCTTTTCAATATGGCAGCGTCAGATCCAACCCCAATGCAGGAGACCAAGCAAGCTCGGGGAAGTCCCCCAGCAGCATTGGGGATACGCCAGAGCTCTGGGAAAGTGGCAGCTGCCGGGACTCGAGCCCGGGAGGTTGGGAGGCCGCCGAGTGGCCTGGGGAGCTGGCGGGAGAACAGACTGGGGTCGAACAAGGGAACATTTCTTATGTCTCTCGGGGAGCTCCGGGTTTTCACTGGGAACTTATTAAAGTCCAAGCCTCCCAACTTTGCTCCAGCAACAGAACTGACTCCGGGAAAGGATCTATTTCTTTATTGTTTTTAGCCAAGTGTGTAGTCATTTTCCATTTCTCCGGGGTGGGGTTGGGGGTCCAGTGTGTGATGGAAACTGTAGCCTGTCCATATGGGGGCTGGGTTAATAGACAGCTGGCGGGGGTAGGTGGGACGCGAAGGCTGTAAGAGAGAGACCTCTTCACTGCGTGATTCCGAGGGGACTGCAGGGGCTGTGACTTCCCTTGGCTCAGAATCAAGCCCTGGCCTCCTGCCTTTTAAGTTGGTAAGCTTGGTATTGGGGGAGGAGGGAGTTGTAAAACATTTTGGCGCGTTTTTTTCTGGAGGTAGTGATGAGACGCTGCTGAAGTCTCAGATGAGTAATCGGCGTGGGCGTTGGCGATTCCATAGATCCAATCCGCTGGGGAATACGCTTTCTTTTGCTGGAGGTTTCATTCTCCAACTTTATGAGCCAAACAGTGTTTGCAATGCCCGGCAGCAAAGTCAATGCAGACTGTACCCCCACCCCGCCACCCCCACCCAGCAGACTGAGCCTTTTGCTGTCGCCAGCTCTTGCTCTGTGCCAGGCTCTGTGTCAGAAGAGGAGGGAAAGAAACACCCTCAAGGAATAAGAAATCTGGAGGAGGCTTAGGAGCAAAGAGCTGCAGGTGACTGTCCTTTGTGTAACGATAGAAGTTGTACTTGGAGTCTTAATATTTGTTGGTTGAAGGAATGAAGGTGGAAAGGAATTTGGGAGAGGTGAAAGAAGATGGTCCAAAGGAGGAAACCCTGCAAGGGGGTTAGGAAGAAGAGTTGGAAGTTGGAAGTTCCACAATTGGAAAAGGTATTTCAGAAACAGAAAACAGCTAGTGGGAAAACAGTGGGGCATAAAGCAACTGAGTAGGAAGTCTGGTGACAGCAGGCAATTGTGGGAATTGTTGAGAGGGAAGGAGAGAGCGGGTGGAACTCTGGGCATCTTGGAAGTCATACATGTCCTGTGGGCAGCTACTGTTATTGAACACTGGTGACGAGACAGCAAAAGCCAATCCCTCCTCTTTGTCCCACCTGTTAGCCCCAGACACATATCTAAACCTGGACTGTTCAATGTGAGAACTGCTTTTCACAATAAATAAACAATAAAATAATAAATAAATAATAATAAATAAACAATAAATAATAAAAGTAAAAGACAATAATAAATTAGTGCTCTTAGGAGGGTGTTTGGGGAGGGAATGGCATAGCCAGAAAAAGCATTAAAAAATAGTGCGGAAAAACTATCTATGTTTACATATGATTTGCAATAACATATTTTCTCTAGCCATTGTTAGTTAAAATGACATTACTGAAAAAGTTTTAAACAAACTTAACAAAAGTTATTTTGTTAGAATAATAATTCTTTGTAAAAGACTGATAATTCTTTCCTGGTTCTGCTTATTTCTCCTTTTGCTGTGCATTACTAAAATTAGACTAATTAAGCATTACTATCTTGAGTCCCTATGGCCTCCAGATAAAGCCAAGATTAAGGTAGTGACAAGAAGTAAAACCAGTTGTCAGCAGAGACAGAGCTGAGTATGGATGTTGTAGGGATGGCTCCTGTCTCTCTCTCCAGCTCCATCTACAGCTTACCGCAGATCCACTCCCTGAGATTCAGACTTGGAACAGATTCTCTAGGTAATGAGAAACACACACTTAAAGAACATGCTTCTTCTGAAAAAAAAATTGTCGTCAATTTTTTATCTGTTAGTTTAAAAAATGCAGGGCATCTGGAGGATTTGGTAGCTTTAAATTTGGTACTGTTTTGAGTAAGGGGTCACTAATTAAAAAGAATAATGAACACAGTTTCGAATGGAGCAAAGGTGTTGATGGCTATCCACGAGTGTGGAAGACTTGTCCTAAATGTAGCATGCTCTTTTCTGAAAGCCTCAAACTAGTAGAAAATCAAGTGGTCACTAATAGTAGTTATGACAACTTTATTATTGGTTCATTTGCTACATGTTTTTTAGCAACAATAAATTGTTTTAGCTAAATGTGGCACTGACCATAGATAGCACCCCAGGTGTTTGCCTGTTATCCACCAATAATTGATTAAAGGAGTATTATTTTCTTTTTGGAAAATGCCTATTCCTACAATATTGACACACAAAGCAAATGAAATAGAAGCATCACTAGCCCCCAAGTACACTGCAAGCCTAAGCAAAAATACCCTAAGGGTCCTCTCAACACCTTTATCAGTTTTTCTTCATCATGAAGAAACAAGTTAACTTCAAGTAAAAGCAATAGGTTTAATAAAAGTCGCCTTAGCAAGGTGTCATGGTGGGTGCCTATAGTCCCAGCTATTTGGGAGGCTATGACCGGAGGATCACTTGAACCAGGAGTTTGAGGTTGCCATGAGCTAGGCTGACACCATAACACTCTAGCTTGAGGCAACAGAGTGAGACTCTGTCTTAAAAATGAAAAAACAAAAGTAACAAATTATTCCTTCCTATAAAAAAAAAAAAGAAAGTTGCCTGCCTCTAAGTTAGGTGAGTTCCAAACTAACATGTTTGAGAAAGTGTGCTATTTTAATTTTTTTCCTTTTATAGATTGGATCACTTGAAAATCACTACCTATTCAAACATAAAGACCATCCCCAAAGGTCTCGAAGGAGTGCCCTTCATATCACTAAGAGATTATCTGATGATGATCGTGTAAGTGCTATGCATTTGTCCTCAAATCAATACCTGACTCATCTGTTTTATTTATGATTTCTAATGAGAAAAAAAAGCATTTTGCAAATAGATGATGCTTTTTTATTGTGATCATACTTGTCTAACTGCAGCGTTTCTGGTATCTTTCCATAAACTTATAATTGTACATAAGATTGGATTTGATTGGTTGAGCTGAAATATATTATATGTTGTGATTTATTCAAAGCTATTTTTATATGTATACTTGCAAATACAGTCTAAGAGCAATAAAAGTAAATATTGAAAATCAGGAGGCAGCACTAATGAAAATGTTGACAATACAATCAATCAGCAAGCTCTTATTATGTACTTGTTATGTACCAAACACTTTAATCCCAATGTTGAGATGCCAAAGAAATATACAAACCTTGCTTTCAGAACATTTCTGTGTAACTGAAAAACATTCTACCATTTATATTTGGTCTTGCTAAATAGGGAGTTAGTGTTTAGAACAGAACTCTAAGTCGATGTCTTCATGAGGCAAACGTTTCCATAAGTATTTTACTGTTTAATCCAAACCATTTGGTCTCCTTTCATCCTGGTTTATCTGGTATAATATTTAGGTAATGGCAAAAAATGTCTGGAATCAATATGTGTGTAAATAGGGTAGGGATAATAGTGTACCTATTGATTTCTTTAAAGTCTGTTTTCAAGGTTGGAAAATACATTAATAGAAAATGTTGACTGTGTTGGGAATATTGCAGTTTGCATATACCTGAATTACATATATAGTGTTGCCCTTTCTCAAGAATGTTCCATACTGAAGGAAATTTATTGCCATTGGCTTATCTGTGTATATGATTTCTGCTGCCAAGGACACTCTGGAGAATTATGGTGAGAGATCCTCTTGGTGAGAGGGTTAAAAATATTCTTTCCACTTCCTGGAGGGTTGGGGAGGAGTATTAAGGGACAGAAAGGTGATAAAACTGTTAAAAGCACATGAAATTCATGCAGACTGTAGAATAATTTTCTGTTTTATTCATTCTACAATGGATAGAATTTTAAGAAGAAGGTGGCTAATTATGAGGATAGGGAATGATTTGGCCTGAGTCACCATTGTTCAAATGTGAGCGACTAAGCACAGCCTGAAAAAGAAGCTGTGTCAGGACCCTGGACAGCGGCCGCACAGCCCAGGCACACTTCTTGCTGGCTCTTTCTGCCGAGCTACTGCTAGATGTGGAAGAGCCAGTAAAAGGCCCTGAGTTTTACTTTAAAATTTCTCATCCAGGGAGGTCTTCCTTTACCCACTCCAAGGAAGATGACTCATGTATGTGGGCTCTGAAAAGTGAGACCACTTCCGACAACTGGATAGGTTTGGAGGGAGATTGCCTTCTCTGCCTAAATGCTCATTAATGCCCATGGGAGTCAAACGGAGCTCCTTCTCATCCCAGCAGGAGAAGGTCAGACAGAGGGGAGCACACCTACCTGTTACTGATTCTCTCAGGATTTCACAAAAATGACTTCATTCCTTGGCAGTTAGTTTTGGGGGAAATCCCAACGCATAATGAAAAGAGCTAATAATTTACTCTCTAACAAAGAATAAAAAAGGAATTTATATGCTATCAAAACTTATCCCAGAAATACTTTTATTTTAGGAAAAATCAGAGAATCATAGAAGCTTGCAATAGAAGGTTGGAGTAGATTATCTTTAACACTCTTTCTGGATCAAAGCATGATTTACAATGAAGTATATGATACCTATTATGTATAATAGAAAGACACTACCAATTTTTATCTATTCCATTTGGCCTGCTCTTCTAGAGATTAATGTGTGATTCTGAGTTAATGACATTAATCATAACACTGTTTCCTACAATTGGATGTTTATCTGGTCAGATAGTGGAGGGCCTCTTTTTACATTCCATTTCTAAAAATTGCTCTTGATTTTCATTTTATTGTTCTTTTTTGATGGAGGATAATATTCTTTCAAATTAGCCTGCAAAATGCAGTGATAGTTTATCTTTACAAGTCTGTTAATGAAATCTTCAACTATAAGTGACCCTTTACCTTGAAGATTAGTACTTGTTCCCTAGAAGCCAGCTTCCAAAGACCAACTCAGATGAAGGGCAGTATTCCAAGCATGGAGGTATTTTAAGCCAAAATAATTAATCTTGGAAATACAAGCACTTTAAAAATAAATTATAGTGACTAATTTCTAGCACTCATGTCCCTCCCAAGGTTTATAATAGGTTTTCAGTATGTTTTATAATTGAAAATTCAGGGTAGTTTTAGTGGGTGTTTTTTACCCTTTAGTTGTTCATTGTCTTTCAGTTTTTATTTTTGGATCTGACTCATGAGTACTCTCACGTTAACAATATCCCACCACACCCTGGACTGTTATCAAGTATACAACAGAAAAGATCTGTTTTGGGTAGGAAATAGTTATGTTGTCCAGCAAAATAAAAATATAGCATTGTCTAATAGTCACTATAGCTACAAGACAGTGCCCCAGTCTCCCAGGGCCTCACATATCATAGAATCACACTGCAGATGTGGGCAGGTGATTTCTGTCTTGTCAGATCTCCTTGCATAATCCACAGTTATTTTTATAATTACCTGGATTAATGGTAAGTGTGCATGGTTAGTAGTGCTCACTCATCTCATTTTAAATGCTCTCAGACAGGAGGTTGAAGCACAAACAGTAACATCCGTGTCTTATGTTATACTATGTATTTGCAATTTCTATCTTTTCCATGCAAAGAAAAAGAAATTAATCTGTAAAAGCAACACAACAGCAGTCTTTGAAGTTTTTCCACATGTCTACTCATTCCATTAAAGTAGATAAATTTTCAGCTATGTAGCCCTGGAACCTCAATATAAAAATGGGCATTATGATCCATTTGCTGATGAAAGCAGATTGAACTTTTGCTTCTACTCTAACCACAGTGTAAATAATGTGAGGGAAAGATCATTTCACTGACTGCTTCTCCTCCCTCCAAAGATGCACTTTCCTGTAATAGAAGAAACCTTCATCTCCCCAGTGGGCAGCCCCATCTTCTCACAGAGTTGCCAGTTTGATCTGCAGTCAAACAAAAATATCGTGGAGCTGCCTGAACTGTGATGGGAAGGGTACTGGGGATATAGTTAGAGGGAAGTTGAATATACAGAGGTGGCTGTTTGACTTTTGACTTTGTTACTATAAAAATACTGTAGGTGGTATGGGCTGAACAACAGTATGAAAAAGAGAGAAGTAAACGTTCAGCTCCACGAGACTCAGCAGTAAATCTCTTCAATGATCCAATGTGGAATCAGCAATGGTACTTGGTAAGTACCTACAGAAGGACCGTGTGGGATCTGGCTTCTTTATACTGTTTTATCTGCACAATGGACCCTTTTTTATGCTGGAGAATTTAGTAGAGTGCCATGTTATCTAAAGATTAAGGCTGATGGGACTTGCCTTGCTCTGAAGCCTTTGTTTTGTTGGGTGAGGGTACCTGAAATAGAGAACTTCAGCTGTTACAAGAGAAGGTTTTGTATCTTTTTTTGGCTCCTTATCTGGGGTAAATGCAGAATCATGTATCATAGGATAGGGGTTCCAGAAACAATACTTATGACAAGAATCTCATTTGCTTAATATTAGTATTGGGAACCCTTTCAATTACTCACAGTTCACAGTGAGTATGACTCAGGATACACAGCCCTGAATGACAGTTCTTCCATGATGGAGGTGAGAATCTCTGAAAGATGCTGAAGGAAGGAGCACAAGGAAGCCTAATGCCAAGGTCTAGACCTGCAAACCAGTCTCCTTTAATGCAATCACCAACTCTACTGGTGTGTAGGTGTGGGGTGGAGAAATCATAAGTGTTGCTGCCTTTCTGCAGTTTCACAGCACCCTCTCTCCAGTCTTAATGCTAAGCCTCTCTGGTAGTAGTGCATGTTAATAGAAAGAAGGGTTTACTGTTGAGACTATTACAAAAGGTAAGTTTTCATGACAACCATTATCTAAGGCTTAGCTTGTTGCATAAAGAATGGAAAAAGGGATCAGTTTCTCTTGCCACAATCTTAACCTAAGTACTTGCTCATTGCAACAAAAGAAACTTATCAGCTAACATTTGTTGTGCATTTACTGTGTGCTGGCACTATTCTAAGTGTTTGGCATGAATTAACTCATTGAGTTCTCATAACTACTTTATGTCGTTCAAGTACAGTAATTAAGCCCATTTAACAGATAAAGAAACAGAGACATTGACAGATAGAACAATTTGCCAAAGTAACACAGTTACCGGTGGTGAAATCATGATGCATGGTTCTGGAGGTTGTACACTTAACAACGACAATCTATAATTGCTCCTGCAACTGATGCAGAGGCCTTCTCTGGCTTTGGCCAATAGTCTGTGTATGGTTCCAGCCTCCTGTGACTCAGCTTCACACTGGCCTGGTAAATTCCCGTCCCCACCCCCCACACACACACCTCTTTCTGAGGAGCAGCAGTAAGGGGGCGGCCCACTCACTGACACTTCTGACTATTGATACTTACACATTTCTTACTGACCCTTCCACTAGCATTCTTTTACTGTATCTCTCTCATATACTGGGAATGTGCTTATGTCTGCCACCCTTGCCACCCAACTCTTCCCCTGTAGAGTACCACACACTGTAACTACCAGAAAAATTGTTTGCAAAGGAAAACCCCAAATCTCCTGTCACAGATAATTACTCCTTAAATTAATGAGCAATTCCTGATAAGATTATAGTTTTCTGAGCATTCCAGGTTCTACTTTTTCTTTTAGAAGGAAATTGTAACTCATCCACCAATAACTGTGTGTCAGACAATATATTATAATTAATATGTAATGTGAGCTCAGTGTGGCAACACGGAGTCAGGATTTGGAAGAGTTGGAAACATCTCCCAATAAATAAAGCTCCAGATAGATGAAAAGCTTGAGTAAATTATTATAAATGAGAGAAACTTAAGGATAAACTTCTTTGAAGCCATGTATTTCAAAGAGATGGAGCCCTGTTGATTCATTCTTTTAAGTGATTTTCCCCCTAGAACAACTGGGGGAAAAGCAGCTCTGTGATAATGCATTTGGCTCAACTTTAATTTTCATTTCACCTAATGGCTCTCTTCTAAAGAGTAGAATGACCCAAGGAAAAACAAAGATGGGTCTCCAGGTTGGAGCGTAAGTTCTCACTTTATAGCAAGCAAGTCATAATTTTAATAAGGCTTCTCTGCTTTTCTCTACCAGCAAGACACCAGAATGACTGCAGCCCTGCCCAAGCTAGATCTTCACGTGATACCTGTTTGGCAAAAAGGCATCACTGGCAAAGGAGTTGTCATCACTGTACTGGACGATGGCTTGGAGTGGAATCACACGGACATCTATGACAATTATGTGAGTCTGGGCTCTCCTCTGTCTATGACTTAGGGAGCTATTTCCATGGACACGGTGCTTTCTTCCCCTGCCAGGGGATGCTGCTCTGATGTCAGCACTGCGATGATGGGCCAATGCCTTGCCCCTTTTCTCACCCTCTCACCAGCCCATATGAACTTATTTTGTGCCAGTGTACATGAAAGAATTCAGTGGGGTCAAAGAATAGTACAAAAACATATGTATTGGAAGAAGGAGGGGAGGTACCTACATTGATTAAGTTACTACAAGCCGCCCAGACTCTGAGACACTTGGTGTTTGGGGCCTTACCATAATCAGATCAAGTCTGATACTAAGGTGATTTCCAGTCTTCCTCCCATATCTTTTATGGGTCTGTATCCCTGACTTTGTAAAGTATGTGCATGTGATTCCCCTCCATGCACATTTAAGGTGAACACTGCACAGTGAAAATAGGCCACATTGAGAAGAGAAGAGTTTACCAGGAATGGGAAAATAACTAAATGAAAACTATTCGCTTCATTATTTCTGCAGTTCATACTATAAGATGGACTCAGGTCAGGGAGACGGACGTCTCATCATCCAGATTGTCCTTGGTCTTCCTCCTGCTTCCCACCACACAGCATTCGCCAGCTGTAGCTAAAAGTAAAAGAGGAAAAGAAAGGGGAGGAAAAAGAAGAGATGAAAAACATTAGCACAGAGTAGAAAGTAAGAATTATTGAAAGATACAGAAAACATTGGGAAGTAGCAATAATGATGATAGAATTTCTATGTGCAGCAACCTGGTTGGAAAAGAGACTGGGACCTAGAAGCTTGTCCTGAATTTCAGGCACACTCTCTTTATTTAAATTACACGTTTATTTACTGTACCTGGGGAGGCTGAAGGAGATCCCCATAGACCTGGGTCCCACCCCACAGCCATGTCTCTGTACCTATATCCATAAGATGGGTGAGTGTCAAAGCATACTGAGTAGCTTTATGGCCTTAGTTAAGTTATTCAACTCCTCTGGACCCCAATTTTATCATCTGAAAAATGAGATGATTGAACTAAGTAAAGAGATTCATTCCAGCTCCAGCCTCCTATAAGCATCTATGAGCCATAGTTTTTGTGACCTTCACTGAAACTGCGTCCTGGCTTACTTTGCTGTGTTCATCATCTCTGCCCAATGTGTGGGCATAATAAATATTCAGTGACTAGGCCAGAAGCCCTGGAATGCAGGCTTTTGAGCCAGGATGGAAAGGACGGGGTGGAGGGCTGGGAAGTGCTGGTTTTTCTTTCTTTCTTTCTTTTTTTTTTTTTTTTTTTATGACACTACAGGGTTATTTTTGTTGTTTCTTTAGGACCCAGAGGCTAGCTATGATTTTAATGACAATGACCATGATCCATTTCCCCGATATGATCCCACAAATGAGAACAAGTGAGTAAATGTTTACTTTGGGGAAGTAAGATACTTTAACATGCTTCTATCTCATTTGAGAAAATTATAAATTTGATCCACATTTCGGCCTTAGGAATATGGTAATGTGCACTGTCCATACCACAATATTTTTTTTTGCTTTAACACTGAAACCAAAGCTTCCATATTTATATTCCTTTTGGGTACTAGAACTCTATTTTAATATCTCTATTATAATATTTTATATTATAAAATTCTCCTTCTTATCTTATGAAATTCTACCCTCTAGTGTTACTGAATAATTGTAGCTTTAGAAAGGATGTTTGAGCCACAAAGAATACACCTTAAGTCTCAATAAAGAATACAAACTTTAAGTCCTCAATTCCTCTATGAATCTTTTACAATTATAGACATGCTTGATGTTACCCATAAAATCACACACACACACACACACACACACATACACACAAACAAATGCACATGCACAGTGCCCATAACTTCCTGTGGTGGCTATAAGCACTGTCCCCACTTCCCTCAGGAAAGCAGAAATAGATGGACTTCAGACGAGAGTGATACCCAAGGCCTGTGAATTCAGCACAGTGTCTCAGCTAGTACCTGCTCCAGAGTTCCTGCTGGTGTAAAGTCAAATGGAAGAAAAAGGAGACAGTATCTGAATCCCGGATTAACTGTCTCTCCCTTGCAGCCACAGGGTAATAAAGGCAGCCAAGAGTTAGACCTTCCACAGCAAGAGGCCCTAGCCCCAAAGAAACGTCCCCTTTGGGGCATGTGCACCTTTAAGGTGTTCAGGCCCACGGGAGAACTCAGCTTTGTTCATGATGGTATTTCTCACGGACTTCAAGGAGACATTTAAACTTTCCTTTTCATTTTCTCTACCCAGAAAGGACCTTCACCAAAATAGATCAAGGCCAAGGTCAGAATCAGGGCTTGCTGCTACGAGTGGGAGTAGAAAGGGCAAAGCAAGTAAAAGCCCTCGGTAGTTGTCACATCAGTCCTCTCTGTCCTCTCTAGGTGATTCTGTCCCCTGGACTGTTGAGCTAGTCAGGCTTCCTGTCTGTGGCCCCCTCATCCCCGGAACTCCCACATGGCTGGTGCAATCTTACTGACCTACAGCTATTTCTTTCTCTGGGTGGTCCCCACCTCCAGAAGTCCAACAGACCCCAGGAAAGGGGGGCAGGGCCTCATTTCTGGGTGCATAGTTCTTCCTTGGGGAGAAGGAACGGCTTGTAGGGGGTTCAAAGAAGGTAGTTCTTTCAGTACCATTTATTTCTTTGAAGATTTGAGTAAAGGAGTTAGCTATAAATACACCTTAGATAGCATTTTTCAACATTTTTTATCTCACAGCACGCTGGAATCTACAGTTAAACTTCCTCCACATAATTTAAGCCACACCTTAAATTATGTTGAGCAAACAAAAAAGTAAAAAGAATATGTTTACTGTGCTTTGAACTTCTTTCACAAATAATTTAATTAATGATCTTTAAAATTTTTCTGGCACACCTAAGTTCCTCTTATGGCACTCAGTTGAAAATCACTGCCTTAGAGGTTAAAACATTCCAGTAACAACATAATAGGACCCATCTGCAGAGGTAAGTGGGCATGTTTCAGGAATTTATAACAGGGCCCCCAGACTTTTGCCCTATTTCCGAGTCAGGATAGAGCAGGGCCAGTGGGAACTTGTGCTCTTTTTGGAGCACAGCTTTGCGATGTTAGCCTGGGGTACAGTCATGGCTTCGCCAATTACCAGTATAGTGGGTGACCTCAGGGAAACCACTTATTCTTATAGAATGAGAACTGTCTTATTGAGAACCTCTACCTTCCCCCCCTTCCTCCCCCCCCAGCCCCAATGTTGACAAGGCGCCTGCTCCCTGTGTTTCTGAAAGGAATTTCCTAAAGAAATGTGTGATAAGTACTTGGAAGAAGTGGGCACCCTTCCAGAATGTAGTGAAAATAGCTTTTATCCCTCCCCTTCATTAAGACTGAGAGGAAAGTCTGTGGCCAGCTGCGTGGGTGCAGCTTGGACACGCAGCTGGAGGCGTCAGTCCCTCCCTGGGCGGGTCCTGGGTCTGACCCTGGGCTCCAGTGCCTGGTGGCTCCGTAGTGGGTGACCGCTTGACGAAATGATGTTCGTAGAGTTTCTCTGCTCA
>CAUYPK010164332.1:0-18307 GCA_963574355.1 Loris lydekkerianus | reverse complement strand
ATTGATTCTTCCCAGCTATGAGTATGATATGTTTTTCCATCTGTTAACATCTTCAGCTATTTCTTTTCTTAGAGTTTCATAGTTCTCTTTGTAGAGATCTTTCACGTTCTTTGTTAGGTATACTCCCAAATATTTCATCTTCTTTGGCATTATTGTGAAAGGAACAGAGTCCTTGACTGTTTGTTCGGCTTGGTTATTGTTGTTATATATAAAGGCTACAGATTTATGGGTATTAATTTTGTAACCTGAGACATTGCTATCGTCTTTTATTACTTCTAAATGTTTTGTAGTAGAATCTAGTGTTTTCCAGATATAAGATCATACCATCTGCGAAGAGTGAAAGTTTGATCTCTTCTGACCCTATGTGGACACACTTGATCGCCTTTTCTTCCATAATTGCAATGAATAAAACTTTCATGACAATGTTAAAGAGCAATGGAGACAATGAGCAACCTTGCCTGGTTTCTGATCTAAGTGGAAATGATTTCAATTAAACTCCACTCAATATGATATTGGCTGTGGGTTTGCTGTAGATGGCCTCTATTAGTTTAAGAAATTCCCCTTCTATACCAATTTTCTTGAGTGTTCTGATCATGAAGCAATGCTGGATATTATCAAAAGCTTTTTCTGCATTTATTGAAATAATTATATGATCCTTGTTTTTTAGTTTGTTTATGTGTTGAATTACATTTATAGATTTACGTATATTGAACCAGCCTTGAGACCTTGGAATAAATTTGACTTGTTCATAGTATATAATTTTTTTGATGTGTTGCTGGTTTCTGTTTGTTAGGATCCTATTGAGTATTTTAGCATCTATATTCATTACTGATATTGGTGTATAATTTTCTTTTCTTCTTGGGTCTTTCCCTGTTTGGGGGATCAAGGTGATGTTTGCTTCATAGAATGTGTTGGGTAGTATTTTTTCTTTTTCTTTATTTTGGAAGATGTTTCGTAGTATAGGTACTAGTTCTTTAAATGTTTGGTAGAATTCTGACGTAAAACCATCTGGTTCTAGACTTTTATTTTTAGGGAGATTTTGTATAGTTGATGCTATTTCAGGACTTGATATAGGCCTCTTCAACATTTCTACTTCGTGCTGGCTAAATTGGGTACTTGGTATGCTTCAGGTATTTGTCGATTTCTTTCAGATTTTCATATTTGTGGGACTAGAGTATCTTGCAGTATTCATTAAAGATTTTTTGAATTTCTGAGGAGCTAGTTGTTATTTTATCATTACCATTTCTGATTGATGAAATTACAAATTTGACTCTTTTTTCCTGGTTCAGTTGGCCAAAGTTTTATCTATTTATTGATCTTTTCCAAAAAACAACTTGTGGATTTATTGATCTGTTGTATAATTCTTTTGTTTTCAATTTCATTTAATTCTGCTCTGATTTTAATTATGTTTTTCTTCTCCTGGGTTTGGTGTTGAAGTGTTCTTCTTTCTCTAGTTGCTTGAGATGTTCCATTAAGTTATTAACTTCCTCTCTTTTTGTTTTCTTGAGAAAGTCTTGCAGTGCTATAAATTACCCTCTTAGGACTTCCTTTGCATTAACCCACAGGTTCTGGTAATTCATGTCTTGATTGTTGTTTTTTTCCAAAAATTTGGTGATTTCCTTCTTAATCTTGTCTATAACCCATGCATTTTTCAGCATAAGGTTTAGCTTCCAAGTTTTTGTATGGGTAGCATCTTCCTGTTGTTCTTCAGTTCAATTTTTATTCCATCATGGTGTGCAAGAATGCAAGGAATAATTTATATATTTTTTAAATTTGCTGAGGTTATATTTGTGACCTAGGATGTGGTTGATATTGGAGTGTGTTTCATGGCCTGATGAGAAGAATGTGTATTCAGTGTATTTGGGATGAATTGTTTTGGAGTTGTCTGTTAAGTTCACATGTTGAATGGTTGAGTTTAAATCTAAAATTTCTTTGCTTAGCTTCTTTTTGGAGGATCTATCCAGGACTGCTAAAGGGGTGTTAAAATATCCAACTACTATGAAAGTGGAGAAAATCAAGTTACTCATGTCTGTTAGAGTTTCTTTTATACATTGAGGTGCATTGTGGTTGGGTGCATAAATATTAATTATTGAGATGTAATCATATTGAGTATTACCTTTAACAAATATGAAGTGTTCATCCTTACTCTTAATTATTTGGGTTGGTTTAAACCCTATTGTATCTGTGAATAGTATTGCAAGACTTGATTTTTTTCTGCTTTCATTTGCCTGGAATATAGATGACCATCCATTTACCTTAAGTCTATATTTGTCTTTTAATGTAAGATGTGATTCTTGGATGCAGAAGATATCTGGCTTGAGTTTTTTTATCCAGTCAGCCAACCTGTGCCTCTTTTGAGGACAATTTAAATAATTCACATTAATTGAGAATATTGTCAAGCCTTTGGAGGGTCCGGTGAACATTTTTAATTCTTTTGCGAATGTGGAAGATGGAATTTGATCAAAAAATTGTTGGGTGGGTTTACTTTTGTTGTGGGAAATTATGCTAGCCTTCATGAAGGATAGGTCTAAGTATATCCTAGACAGCAGGTTTAGTTATTGCAATTTTCTTCAACATGTGAATGTCGTTGAAGTATTTAATTTCTTCATCATAAATGATGCTCTGTTCAGGTGGCTACAGGATCCTTGGTTGAAAGTTATTTTGTTTTACAATATTAAAAGTCGAGGACCATCTTTTCTAGCTTGAAAGGTTTCAGCAGAGAGATCTGCTGTTATTTTAATATTCTTCCCCTGTGGGTAATGGTTTTCTTTCATCTGGCATCTTTCAGAATTTTCTCCTTTATATTAACTTTAGTGAAAGTGATTATGATGTGTTTGGAGATGTCTTATTCGGTTTGAGTCATGCTGGAGTTCTGAAACTGTCTGCTATCTGTGTTTCAGTATCTCTTGGCATGTCTGAAAAGTTCTCCTTCATAATCTCATGGAGCAGAGACTCTGTGCGTTGTGAAGCCACTTCATCAGTTTTGGGGATTTTTATAAGATAAATATTGGTTTTGTTTAAATTATCCCAGAGCTCTCTGAGAGAGTGGTCTGTTTTTGCTCTCCATTTCTCTTCCTCTTTGAGGGCTTGGGAGCATTCAAAAACTTTGTCTTCCAATGTCAGAAATCCCTTTTTCTGGTTCCTCCAACTGAGGAATTTTACTTTGTTACTCAGATCTTTGAGGGATTCAACTTTTTGTCTCAATGTGTCAAAATCTTTTGTCATTTGATCTTTGAATCTTTTGAATTCTTGAGATAACTTTTGGAAGTATAATTCGAACTTATTTGGTTTTCAGATCCTGAATTCAATTTCTGACATCTCAGCTACTTGTTTGTGCATGGGTTATTGTGCTGTTTCTGGCCCATTGATCCTTGAGGGATTTAATCTACTCTGATTATTTTTATTGCCAGAGTTTTTCTGTTGATTTTGCCTCATGATCATTTTTCACCATTGCCTCTGGCCATCCTCCAAGTTGGGGAGGTATCTCTTCATGATTAGAGCCCAGCAGGATCACTCTATTGTTGCTGAATCTTTGTAGGGAGTGGCCCTGTGTAGTTTCTCTGGGTCTGCTCTAGCTAGGAAGTTCTGGTTGTGGAAGCTGCTCTAGTGTGTCACACAACCAGATCCAGCAACAGGGCTGGAGGTCATGCACATGGTTCTGGGAGTGACTTTAATTCAGTGACTTTGACACTTAGAGGCCAAGGCTCCAGCATTCTCTTGCCAAGAGAAGGGCTCTGTGCAGAGCTCAAAAGATCTCCAGAGGGTATGCAGCTACCAGAGTCCTCAGACAGATTAACAGGCTAGTGTGAAGTCTTGGATGACACAGGAGGTAAGATGCAGAGTTGCATTGCTCCTGCAGTTCTTGGTCAGGGAATGTGAAGGCCCGGTGGGTGTGGGTCACAGGTCGGGCATTGCTGCACAGCCCTTATGGAAGTCTGGGAAGCCCCAAGCCCAGTAGTTTGAGGTTGCTATTTGCTGTGACATCATGGGACTTTACCCAGGGCAAAAGCCGAAGGCTCCAGTGTGCCAAAACAGTCTTACTCTGCCTCTAAGGATTAAGGCTGTAAGGCAGGTCAGTCCCCACCTTTAGGCTGCTCAGTTGCTAGGTTACTTTGTCACCCCAATCCTTGCTCTGGAACCTGAGGGCAGAGCTTATCGGGGCAGTTCTTTCGCAATGGCTTCCTGTACCCAGCTCAGTGGCTCAGTCTGTGGCCCCAGACAATGCCCAAATTTCTTCACACTTCTGTTTAAACTCTCCCTAAGGCAGTTCAACTGAGTGCCAAGTTCAAGAACACCAAAACATTTCACATGTAAGGCCTTTCTGATTTGCAGTCTCACTGCTGCTTGTACTTAAAGTTGCCGGTGTGATTAGATCAATTGAACACACGCAACCATTTGCCACTTTTCCACTGTTTTTGTCCTCCTCTTGGGGTTCAGAAATCCCTTGCTGGCTTCTTGTATTTTCAAAGGGATGATTATAGGCAGGTCCCACCAGCCAGATATGCCTGGAGTCTTATCTACCCAGACTTAACATGCCCAGTTGCAGGGAAACTGTTAATCGGCCGCCATCTTTATGACTTTTGCATGAACGTCTCCCAATGGACCAGTGACACAGATATCTGAGTGCTGCAATGAAATAGTTTGTTTAATAAGGACCACTTACAGTCTCATGGCAAGCGGACCATAGAAGATTTTTTTCAATTCTCTTGCCTAGCCTGCAAGGGGATCACTTATTTTTTTTCTTGCTTAGACATTTTTTTTTTTTTTTTCCTCTGTAGGTTCAGGTTATTAAACATTTGTCAGAGACATAACCTGAAAGTAACTTCTCCAATTCTGAAGGCTGTTTTCTTGCTTTACTTACTGTGTTTTTGGCTGTGTAAAAGCTTTTCAGTTTGATAATGTTCCAGTTCCAGTTTGAAGCTGCTTCAATTGCCCGGGGTGTCCTTCTCAGAAATTACTCGTCCAGAACAATTTTTTTCAAGAGATTTCCCTGCACTCTCTTCTAGTATTTTGATAGTTTCATGTCTTAAGTTTAAATCTTTAATTTAGTGAGAGTCAATCTTAGTTAAAGGTGTGGGTTTAGTTTGACTTCTACAGGTCGCCATCCAATTCATCTAGCATCATTTGTTAAATAGGAAATCTTCTCCATTGAATGTTTTTAATTGACTTGTCAAATATCAAATAATTGTAAGTAGCTTGATTCATTTCTTGGTTTTCTATTCTGTTTCCTATATCTACCTCTCTTTTTTTGTGCCAGTTTCATGCTATTTTTATTATTATTCATTTATATAGTCATTCAGACTATAGTCTGAGTTCCGGTAGTATGATTCCTCCAGCTTTGTTTTTATTTCTGAGTAATATCTCGGCTATTATGGTTTTTTTTTATTCCATAAAAAATGAAATATTATTATTTGTCAAATTTTTAAAGTATGAAAGTGAAGGTTTTTAGGGATTGCATTAAAATTGTATATTGCTTTGGGTAGTATGAACATTTTAACAATGTTGCTTCTTCCTAGCCATAAGCATGGTATGTTTTCCCATTTGTTGAAATTTTCAGCTCTTTGTTTTCTTAAAGTTGCACAGATCTCTTTATAGATATATTTTATGTCCTTTATAGGATAAAATTCCAAGTATTTTATCTTCTTTGGCACTACTTTGAATGGAATAGGGTTCTTAACTGTTTTTCAGCATGACTATTGTTGGTATATACAAAGGCTACCGATTTAGGAATGTTGATTTTGTAATTTGAGGCACTTCTGTATTCCTTGATCACTTCTAAGAGTTTTGTAGTAGAATCGCTGGTGTTTTTCAGATATACAATGATATCATCTGCATAGAGAAAAAGTTTGATCTTTTCTGACCCTATATGGATACTTTTGATTGCCTTTTCTTCCCTATTTTTGACAACTAAAACTTCCATTACAATGTTAAAGAGCAGTGGAGACAATGGGCAGCTTTGTCTGGTTCCAAATCTGAGTGGACATAATTTCAATTTAACTTTATTCAATATGATATTGACTATGGGTTTGCTGTATATGGCCTCTATCCATTTAAGAAATGTTTCTTCTATATCAATTTTCTTAAATATTCTGATCATGAAGGAATGCTGGATATTATCAAAAGTATTTATGCATCAATTGAGAGAATCATATGGTCTGTGTTTTCTAATTTATTTGATATGCTGAATTATACTTACAGATTTACATATATTGAACCAAACTTTAGACCCTACAGTAAAACCAACTTCGTCATAATGTATAATTTGCTTGATGTGTTTCTGGATTCTGTATGTTAGGATCTTGTTGAATATTTTTACATCTATGTTCATTAGTGATAGTGGTTTAGAACTTTCTTTTCTTGTTGAGTCTTTTCCTGGTTTTGAGATCAGAGTGATTATTGCTTCATAGAACATGTTGGGTAGTATTTTTTATTTTTCTATATTTTGGAACAAGTTGAATAATATAGGTACTAGTTCATTTTTAAAGGTTTGGTAGAATTCTGACTTGAAGCCATCTGGTCCTGGGCTTTTATTTTTAGAAATATTTTGTATGGTTGATGCTATTTCTGAACTTGATATTGGCCTATTCAACATTTCCAATTGATTCTGGCTAAGTCTTGGAAGGTTACGTGCTTCCAAGTGTTGGTCAATTTCCTTCAGGTTTTTTCTATTTCTGAAAAAAAAGATTCTTGTAATATTCATTAAGGATTTTTAAAGTATTTTAGGCCATAAACTACAAGCAGACCTGAGGTGGACTGTTGTTATTTCGTCTTTGTCATTTCTAATCAATGAAATTAGAGATTGTACTCTTTTTTTTTTTTTTTTTAAACTGGTTAAATTATTCAAAGGTTTATTATATTGACCTTTTCAGAATACCAACTTTTTGATTTATTGATCCGTTGTGTAATTTTTTTGTGTTAAATTTTATTAAATTTGGCTCTAGATTTGGTTATTATTTTTTTTTATTAGGTTTGGGGTTGGAATGTTCCTTTTCCAGTTGCTTGAGATGTCCCATTAATTAACTTCCTGTCTTTTCATTCTCTTGAGGAAGGCTTGCAGTAATGTAAATTTCTTTCTTACAAGTGCCTTTTCGTATCCCAGAGGTTCTGGTGATTCATGTCTTCATTGTTGTTTTTTTCCCAAAACTTGGGCAATTTTCTTCTTAATCTCATCTATGACCCAGCTATCATTCAGCATAAGGTTATTTAACTTTCAAGTTTTTGTATGAATATGCGAATTCCTGTTGTTACTGAGTTCAACTTTTCTTTTTTCTTTGTGGTCCTAGAAAATGCAAGGAATAATTTCTATTCCTTTAAACTTACTGAGGTTACAACTGTGATGTAAGATGCTATTTATTTTGAACTATTTTCTATGGGCTGATGAGACATATGTGTGTTCAGTTTTGTTCCGATGAAATGTTTTGTAGATGTCTTCTAAATTTAAACTTTAAATAGTTAGGATTAAATCTAAAATTTCTTTTCAAAGCTTCTAATAGGAGGATCTATCCAACACTTTCAAAGGAGTGTTGAAATATCTAACTATTGTGGAACTGGAGAAAATCAAGTTGCTCATGTCTGTTAGAGTTTCTTTTACAAATTGTGGTGCATTCTCACTTGATGCATACATAGTAATAATTGAAATCTCATCAAATTGAGTATTACCCTTAACAAATATGAAGTGAAAATTCGTATCCTTTTTTTACTTTTGTTGCTTTAATGCCTATTGTGTCTGCAAATAGAATTGCAACACCTGCTTTTTTCTGATTACCATTTCTCTGAAATATGGATAACCATCCTTTCACCCTGAGTCTATATTAATCATTTAAGGTGACATGAGATTCTAGTATCCAGCAAAATCTGAACTGATATTTTTGTATCCAGTCAGCCCACCTGTTCCTCTTTGGATGACAGTTTAGGCCATTGCCATTAAAGGAGAATATTGATAAGTCTGGTAAAATTTTGGGTATCAAATTTTTCAAAAGTATAGTTGACATGTTTAATCTTTTCACCACTGTGAAAGTTGTAGTTTGATTAAAAGCTTCTGAATTAGTTTACTTTTGTGGTAGTGGATTTGCCTAGTCATTATGGAGAACACGTCTGGGAATATCATGAAGAGCTCATTTGGTTATAGAAAATCTTTTCAACATATGATGTCATTTCATTTCTCCATCATAAACGAAACTCAGTTTAGCTAATACAGAACCCAGGATTGAAAGTTATTTTGTTTTAGAAAATTAAAAGTCAATGATCACCCTCTACTGGCTTGCATTCTAATATTCTTCTCTTTATAGGTAATGGATTTCTTATGTCTGCCTGATTTCAGAATTTTCTCCTTTATATTAACTTTAGTAAAGTTAATTATTATATGCCTGGGGGATGTCTTATTCAGGTTGAGTCATGCTAGGGTTCTGAAAATATCTGCTATCTGAATTTCAGAATCTCTTGGCATGTCAGAAAAATAATTTTTTATAATGTCATGAAGAATGGCCTCTGTGCCTTGCATAGCCACTTCATCACTTTCAGGGATTTCAATAATCCAGTTATTAGCCTTCTTCAAATTATCCCAGAACTCTCTGAGATAATGATTTGTTTTTGCTCTGCATTTCTCTTCCTCTTTATCCCAGAGCTCTCTGAGATAATGATTTGTTTTGCTCTGCATTTCTCTTTAAGAGTTTGGGAGCATTCAAAAGTTTGTCTTGAATGTCAGAAATCTTTCCTTCTGCTTGCTCCATTCTGTTACTGAGAGATTCTATTGAATTTTTCATATATTTGAGGGCTACAAATTATGCTTCAATGTGTCAAATTCTTTGTGGTTTTGTCTTTAAAGTTGTTAAATTCTTGAGAAAACTTTTGAATCGTTCCTCAAATTTCTAATTCCAAATTTTTCTTCATTCTATTAATCTTGTTTGCAGTCCAAATTCTGAATTCAATTTCTGACATTTTGGCCAGCTGTTTATGAATGGGATCTTCAGTTACATCTGCCATATCTTTTCTTGGGGAGGTTTATCTATTCCAGTTATTCATGTTACCAGAGTTTTTCCACTGATTTTTCCCCATGATTATTTAGACTGTTTGACTTTTCTCCTAGATCATTGTCAAGGACCCATACAGTGCTATAACCTCAGAAACTGGGGAACTGTTTGGTGTGGTGGGGCTAAGTGGCTATGTCTTGTTTTCAGTTGGTCTCCTGTATGACCCTAGTGGAACAGTTATTCTGGGTTGAAGTCTCAGCTTTGGAGAAATACCAGCAATATGTCACCCCACTCTTTACAGATAACAATTGGGAGAGGAAAATCAAACCTTCCTACTACCACACACCTAGGGCACCACTTGGATAGTCCTTGAGCAATTGGCTCACTTCAAAAGTCTAATCATTTTTCTCAGTCATCACCTGTCTCAAGTGAGAGAGTTTAAAAGATCTCTGGCAACTAGATTACAGGTGTGTGCTGACAATTCAAATATGACTTGCTCCAGTGCTTTGTGAAGTCACGAGTACCCACCCAGGAAATAGATTAGTCTGAAAAGGTTAATGACTCCTTCCCCACTTTGCACTTCTGTTGCATCCAGTCACTGATAATTCTGCAGGGTTGTTATCTAGTTGCCTCTAATGAGCTGATACTCCAGGAGTTTCCATCAGCCTGAATCACAAAGAAATCTATGTCTGCTCAGGCAGGCTACTGCTTTCTGCTTGTATTCAGCATGGGGAGGTTAAGCCTGACAACCTTGCTCACTTGATGGAGCCTGGGGTGTGTTCACTCAGTTCCAGCCCTGCCTCAAACTGATGTTATTGACAAAACAGAACAATTTGAGGGAATTTGTTTTAGTCCCTTCTAAATTCCTCTGCAGAAAAGAAGCTGTTTTGAGTTTCCAGAACTTGTGTCTCAGGCCCTGTCTGTGCTGCTGTATGATCTCAGCTTTTTGTATTCTCAGCATGGTTACCTATGAGATCCGGACTCTGCCTGCCCACCTTTCTTTAAGCTGATGGTCCCCTGGGGACCGTGTGTATCTTAGGTTTATTAAAGTGGTTTTGGTCAGCCTTGCCCTGGGATTCTCCCAGCTCTGTGTGTGTGTGTGTTTTCTAGTCCCTGCACTTCACCCAGGACTGTATTTCCTCAGGCAAACCCTTCACTCATGGGGCCTGTGTTTCCATTTCAGATCTGTTTCGTGGTGATTGCCACCTGAGAAGATGCCAGGCCTCTTCTGGTTTCCCAAAGAGACAGAGGGTGTGACTTCAGAATATACGGAAGTGAGCCTTATTGCTGAACAAAACAGCTGCTGCTCTGTGCCTCAAGGCACTGCTACTCCGGCATGGTTACCTCCCAGGCAATCATTTTTTCACTCCCATGCCAAAGAATTAGCACTGACCAGCTACAGTACAGGCTTTGTCCAAACACCTGGAGAAATCATCCAAGAATCTGTGTTTCTGGTGGAAAAGCCTCCAGACCTCAAAGTGAGACTGATGGGGAGTGTGAGGATCTCAGAGAGAATATATACAGTTTTATACAGTTTAATGCCTAGCAAGTGGATGCCATAGCTCCCTAGTAGGGGAGGTAGATCTAGTTTTTAGAAGATCTCTCCCATGGAGTATAGTGGGAGGACCTTTAAACTCTGCTAGTTTTTTTTTATGGGAGACTCTGAGCCATTCTCATGGGCGTAGGGGACTCCCATCCACTTGGTGATGTATTTTATATCTCTTGTTTGTATAGTTGGGGTCGCAGTTCACCTCTGTGCATTTGATGTGTGTTCTTCATCCTTGTCTCTTGGTGCAGCTCTAATCCACCAGGTTACTTGCTAAATTTCTGTTCTTTAACTCTCCTTCTGAATTGGCGCCTCTGTCGAAAGCTGCCTTCAGTCTGCCATCTTGTCTCTCCTCCATGTGTGGTCTTTTATAAATGGCTTGTTTCTTTATCATAACGATTTGGAGGTTCACTACTATTGTAACATAAATATGCACATCCTTCTTTTTGATTTTTGAAAAATATACCATTGAGTATATATAGCATATTATATGTATTCAATCATCTGTGAATCCCATTCGGAGTCCTGAAGATATTTTGTGCTCATCTAAGATTTTTAAAAAATTTTATCAACAAGATATGTAACCTATTTCAAAGCCTTTTCAGTGTTTCTTGGTTGTGAGTATGTTATTATTATTATTATTATTATTATTATTAATTCTTTTAATTTAGTTTGTTCTCTTAGTTGATTTTGCCCTATTGACCTAGACTGGCCATCCTAGTAAGAAATACCATTTGGAATATTTATGTAAAATATTTTATATGATAGTGTATGTCTCTTACCTATGCAGTATCTATAATAGATTTCATACTGAATTTCCCACTTTGTACACCAGAAAAATACACTGGTACCATCTTATCTCAAAAAATGCAAGCTGCTAAACTCAAGTAATTCTTTTGACATTATTCTTCTCAGCAGATGAGAGCACAAGTCCATGTCACCATGGCTGGGGAAGTTTTGCACTTATGCATAAGACGTGAAGTGTTACTAAGTTGCTTATTCTTGTCTGAAACTGCTTAGCTTCTAGGAATATTTCTGACATGGCCTCTAAAGTGGCTATAGGAGTCATCTATGGTGCTCATCCATGCTTGTGTTTTTTGTTCAAGGTTTTTCTCTCTTTACCTCCTGGACAAGAGCCTGTAGACTTAAATATAACAACTCTATTTAGATATAATTCACAAAATACACAATTCACCTATTTTAAATATAGAGTTGAAGACTACACATTCAGGGTTAACTTGTAAAGTTTGTTTATTTCTTACTAGAGAAGTTTCCCTGAAGGTGTAGAGGAAGAGATAAAGAAAAAAAAAAAAAAAAGAAAAGAAATTAAAGAAAGAAAAAAAAAATGTAGAGAGAAAGCCAATGAGAGAGAAAGCATCACAGGGAGTAAAGATACAGTGAAAGATGATGAAAAAGGGAAAGGGAAGGAAACAAAAAGAAAATGACCAAATTTGTTGGCTTACACTTTAACCATAGCCCTCTAGCAGGATAAAATAAGTGGAATTCTTGAACAAGGAGGTGCTGAGTATAAAGAGAGTAAGTTTCACAACTTTTTTTATAAGAAAAATTAAACAAAAATATCTTGCCATTGTTACAGGAACCTGTATTTATAGGCACAGGGGAGGCTTGGGTAGAAGGTTTGTCTGAATCCTGGAGTTTTAAGTTGCTGTAATCTAGGCTGAGGGCACAAAAGACAACTCTGGAACACACCTGGAAACCTTATTCAAAAATACCCATTCACACACTCATGCTGAGACAAATTGACAAACTAACCAACAAACATTTTTATGATCTTAAAATATCAGAATTACCTTGATTCTTGAAGCAAAGTAGACATGCTTAACAAATTTGAAGCTATAACCAAATGGTGGCTGTATTCAGGCATAGTAAATTTGTAAGCTTCACTCAAATAGATGTTTTGGGGTAAGTCTCAAAGTTGTCATCGAAATAGAGAAAAAAGAGCTGTTTCTCAGTGGTTAGTTTACTGGGCCCATAAATGGAGGGTGTTGAGGTTTAACCCAGCTATAACAAGAAAAACTGGAACAAGAAATAGCCAGGTGATGTAGCAGGCTTCTGTTGTTTCACCTACTCAAAAAGTTGAAGCAAAGGAATTGCCTAAGCTGGAGTGTTGGAGGTTCCTTTGATGCCAGAGCATTCTATTGAGGGTGACAATGCTAAACTCTATCTGAACTTAGAAACATTAGGAAAAATAAATAGTGTCTTACATAAATAAATTCATGTAGTTTTTTCAAGTATGTTTCATCTTGATTCACACTGATGTACAAAATCTCAATCTGTGGTATCAACCTATTGTCAAAATCTCAACCATCCATAGAATCAAAAAGGCACAAACGGGAGATCAATTCTCTTTCTCTGAATGAAGGGATAAGAACAATCCCAGTTCAAACACTTGAGAAACACAAGCTAAGGGAGCAGAAATGACCAGTCAGTATTTTAGACCAGAAGCCCGGATCCTAGGACATTGCAAGATGAAGTAATGATTCATGGTACTGCTTCAATGTACAAAACGTCTCATCTTTAAAAAGTCTTGTCTAGAGAATGAAATAAAATCTCAGGTAAAGTAGATCTGATAAATGTGTTACCTGTCAGGTCTAAAAATCAATGTCTGATCTTTGTCTTTGAGTTCTTGGCTTGTAACATCCCAAGGCAGCACTAGAATCTGAAGATAGCTATACAGTGGTGTGAATATAATCAGAAACACTGAATTGTATACTTTGAAAGGCTAAACTACTTATTTAAATGAAGCTACTTGAAGAAGTTATCCAAAACTTAAGTTGCTCAAAAGGCTCACAGCATAAATACCTAGATCATGAAAGGACTTTAGAGACAGTCAACTTTATTTTTCTGTTCACACACAGGTTACCAAGGATTTACATGGAAGGCATATTCTTACATTCTACCAAAGTTGTCATTTTATATTTCCTTGAGACAGAAGCTGACAACTTCTTTCTGTGTAGAGTGCCCTGACATCATCGTAGCTAACCAAAATTTAAAAATCCTGGTTCAACAGATGATATTGCATCAGACTTTTGAGCATCTGGGATCCAAGGTGCTCCCTCAGAGTGCCAAGTTACCTTTGATCTTCTGCTTCTGCCTCTCTGAGTGTTAGCATTACAGTTGTGATCCTCTTATGTAGACCCTAAATTTGGGATATTTTTCAAACTAAGGTTGGTGGCCAGAAGTGGTGCTTCATGCCTGTTATCTTGGCACATTGGGAGTCCCTATTAGTTGAATTGTCTGCGTTTCTGAATTGGAAACCAGATTTGGACTAGTTAGATTCCCTACTCTGAAGTATAAAAAATGGCTGGATGTTATGCAGGCACCTAGAGTCCCAGCTTAGGAAATAGATTTCCTTGATGAGAACTCTTGAAGTTTACTGTTAGATATAATAGCAGGTCACTCTAAATAAGGCACCAAAATGAGACTCTGACTCAAATCAGGCTTTTTCATATGCACACTAAAATATCCAGAGGATATCCTCTACCTATGCTGTTGAACTACTTCAATCAGGGCCAAAATTCCCTTGCCACAATCAGTATGAATCCACGGATTAGATATCTCCAGAGAACACCTACCAATCAGATCTCCTGTCAATATCATAATGAACCAATCCTAAACCCATTTGTCCAACTCATTATCTGAAACTTGGTGGTCACAGTATATCTCCTCCTTTCTGTAGTCTCATATTCCCCATCTATCTACTGTCACCTCCTCATATTTTGGCTCCTGAAAATGGTGCCTAGCTAATTTACTCTGTTTCCTTCTTTCTTTCTTGGACACAGAGTTTCTTTTTATCATCCTTGACATAGTGTGGTGGCATCAAAGGTCACAGCAAGGTTCTACTTCGGAAGTTAGCTGTATCTTTTTCCTCAGGCTCTCAAGTAGCTGGGACTTTTTGTTGCAGTTTGGTATTACTCTGTTTCCAACTCATCACCCTTGTTATATGAGGATGACACCCTACAGAGTTCACCACAGGCAAGGCACATGGAATGCTATTTAAAAGAAATGTTTGACATCTATCTTAAAAAAAAGATCTATATGAGATAATTTAACAAATTTATTATCACTAGTGACAGCCTTAATTCGGTAATAGTTTCACTCGTCTTATACATGTCTACTTTGCTTGAACCATCAAGGTAATTCTGGTCTTTTTATATGATGTAAATATTTGTTGGCTATTTGATTGGTTTGCCTATGTATGTGTGTGTGAATAAGTATTACTGAGGTATGGTTTTTGTATGTGGCACATGCTAGCATTTCATAACCTCAGCGTAGATCACATCAACTAAAAACTTCAGCACTTGGGCAACCCTCCTTCCTGAGACTGTCATGTGGCTAAGACTACAGGGGGCTGTCACAATACCTAGATAATTTTCAGTTTTTACTGGAGACAGGGTTTGACACCTACTTATTCTTTTCTCAGTACCCACTCATTCAAAAAGTTTACTCAACTCAACATGCCAGCAGGCGTGGATTATAAGTGAGAGCCACAATTTTTGGTCATTTTCTCTATCTTTGTTTCCCTCTGTCCATCCTTTCCTTTATTCCTCCTTCACTTTATTCTTCCTTCCTGCAAAGGGGAAATTTTTTTTTATTTTATTTTTTCAGTCCTTCCTTCCTTTATCTATCTTTTCTTCACCTAAAGAGAAACTTCTCTAGTAACAACAAACTATACATGTGATCCCTGAATGTGTATTCATGAACTTTATCTTTGAAATGGGTGAGTTGTGGAGTGTGTAAATTATATATGCATACCGTTATTTTTTACTATGTGGGTTATTATCTATGAGGAAAATAGAAACATCAGCAATACATAAGAATAAATGAGCAAAGGGTTGGTAGAGACAAGATGGCTGACTGAAACCAGCTTTCCACGGAGGCTCCTGTTCAGAAGGAGAGTTAAAGAACAAAAATTTAGCAAAACCTGGTGGATTTGAGCAACACCTAGAGAGAAGGTTTGTGAACACACATCAACCCTGCTGAGGGAAGTTGAGAATACAAGGATACAAACAAAAGTACAAAATCCATCACCAAGCAGATGGCAGTCTTGTCCCCCATGAGAACAGCTCACAGTGCCCCACAAACAAAGGACAAAGTTCAATGGTCCTCCCACTATACTCCATGTGAGACCCTCTCAAAACTGAACCCACCACCCCTACTAGAGTGCCATGATATTGCCCTTCCAGGCATAAAACTGTATAAAACTATATATTTTTTCTACCTGTAACAATGTGCCCCAGCACTCCCATCCACTCTTACTCTGATGTCTAAAGGTCTGTTCCCCAGGAGGTCAGATTCTTGGGTAATTTCTCCAAGCATGTGGACAGTGCATTAACTGCAGCTGGTCAGTGCAGATTCTTGGGCATGGGAGTAGGGAGAGGACTGTTGGGGGAAAGGAAACCATACCAGAGCAGCAGCAGTTGCCTGAGGCATGTCTTTTAGCAGCCATACTACCAGGCATAAAACTGTATAAAAGTTTATATGTTCTCCTCCTGCAATCCTGAACTCCCAGCGCTCCCCTCTACTCTCACTCTGAGGTCTGGAGACCTGTCCTCCAGGAGTCCAGACTCTTGGGTGATTTCTTGAGGGGTGTAAACAGAGCCTAAGCCGCAGCAGGTCAGTGATGTCTCTGGGGCATGAGAGCAAGAGAGCACAGTTGGATGAGAGGGAACCACACCAGAGCAGTGGTTCTCAGTAGCAAAATCCAGCAGTCAGATTTTAGCATCAATATGGCTTACCCCTGGGTATTCTGAAGTCACACCCCCTGTCTCCTGGGCAATCAGAGGAGGCTGGCAGCCAGCCAAGAGTAAAGAATTTTCCTAAGACACACCTGGCCCTCAGGGGATTGTCAGCCTATGGACAAAAAAAGGCAGCAGAATAGAACTGACAGGTGATCGATTACAAACCTTCAGGAGCAGACAGTGCTTTGGAATTTAAAAGAGCTTCTCTTCTGTGGGGCAATTTAGCACATCTGTTCTGTTCTGTCAGTAACTTCAATTAGGGGTGGGGCTGGACCTGAGTGTACATCTCTCAGCCTTCATCAAACACCCTAGGTTGTCAGGCCTTACCTCCTCCTGCTAAATAGAGGCAGAGCACAGAGGCCTGGCAGATTTCATTGTGATTCAGGCAGGTGCAAATCCCTGGAGTATCTGTTCACTATAGGCAACTGAATCAGGCAACTGCAGGGCTATCTTGACTGGGTGCAACAGTAATGCAAGAGGAGGAAAAGAGGCATCAAACTTCCCAGACTGACCTATTGGGTGGGTGGCTCCTCCTGACTTCATGCAGCACTGGAGCAAGCCATATCACAGTAGTCACAAGACCCTTGTGATCCAGTTCCAAAATATCTCTTAAAATCTTCAACCCAAGACAGGTACTGACTGAGACAATTTATTTGGACCTTTTGAACTGAGTCAATTGCCTGAGAAATATTCAGGGGGTGCCCTGGGTGTGTGGTTGTAGAAAGGTTTGATTTTCCTTTTTAATTGTTGCCAGTTGTTGGTGGGATAATTTAATTGCTGATATTTCTCCACAGCTAAGACTTCAACCCAGAGTAACTGTTTCACTAGGGTCAAACAAAAAACAGCTGAAAAATAGACAGAACCACTTATCCCCACCACAACAAACAGGATTCCAGTTTCTCAGGCCACAGCACTGTACACGTCCTCGGACAAAGCTGTAAGGAAAAGGTCAAAGGGAGTAAAACAATCATGGGGTGGAATCAGCATAAAAACTCTGGTAACATGAATAACCAGAATAGGATCAAACCACCCAGAAAGGTATGGCAGATGTAATTGAAGATCCCATTCATATAAAAACTGGCTGAGATGTCAGAAATTGAATTCAATATTTGTATTGCAAACAAGATTAATAAAGTGAAGGAAAATATGGAATTAGAACTTTGAGCAGCAATTCAAAAATCAGAGTTAGAATACAAGGATAAAGTCAAAAGTTGTCTTAAAAATCTAACAAATTTAAAGACAAAATCACCAAAGACTTAGACACACTGAAGCAAAAATTTACAGCCCTCAAAAATCTGAAAAAATTATTAGAATTCCTCAGTAACAGAGTGGAGTAAGCAGAAGAAAACATTTCTGATATTGAAGACAAAGCCTTCCAAACACTCAAAGAGGAAGAAAAATGGAGAGCAAAAATGAATCATTCTCTCAGAGAACTCTGGGATAATTCAAGAAGGCTAATATCTAACTCATTGGAATCCCTTGAAACAGATAAAATGGCCTCACTAGGCACAGAGGACCATCTCTATGAAATTATAAAAGATAATTTTCCAGATATGCCTAGAGATTCTGAAATTCAGATAGCAGACAGTTTCAGAACCCCAGCACAACCCAAGCCCAATGAGACATCCTCCAGGTATATCATAATTAACTTCATAAAGTTAATGTAAAAGAAAAAATTCTCCAAGCAACCAGACTAAAGAAAACAATTACCAACAAAGTAAAGAATATTACAATGACTGCAGATCTTTGTTAAAACTTTTTAAGCCAGAAGTGGGTGGTGATCAACTTTTAAACTCAAAAAAAAATAAAAATAAAAAACTTTCAATGCTGAATTTTGTATCCAGCTAAACTGAGTTTCCTTTATGATGGAAAAATTAAATACTTTAATGTCATTTATATGTTGAAGAAATTTGCCATAACCCATCCAGCTCTTCAGGATATTCTCAGACCTATCCTCCATAAGGACCAACCCATACCTCTATCACAAAAGTAAACTTACTCAGAAACTTTTGATCAATCTCCAACTACCA
>CAUYPK010164330.1:0-54218 GCA_963574355.1 Loris lydekkerianus | reverse complement strand
CAGTCTAGGCCCAGTCCACACCCCTCGAGAAATCACCCAAGAATCTGGACTCCTGGGGGACAGGCCTCCAGACCTCAGAGTGAGAGTGGAGGGGAGTGCTGGGAGCTCAGAGTTGCAGGTAGAGAATATGTACAGTTTTATGCCTGGCAGGAGAACGCTGTGGCACCCTAGTAGGGGAGGTAGGTCCAGTTTTTAGAGGGTCTCTCCCATCAAATGTAGTGGGAGGACCTTTGAACTCTGCTTGTTTGTTTGTGGGACACTCCGGGCCGTTCTCATGGGGGAGGGGACTCCCATCCACTTGGTGATGGATTTTGTACCTTTTTTTTTGTATCCTTGTGGTAGCAGCTCGCCTCAGCAGGGTTGATGTGCGTTCTTCGACCTTTTCTCTTGGTGTAGCTCTAATCCACCAGGTTACTTGCTAAATTTCTGTCCTTTAACTCTCCTTCTGGACAGGAGCCTCTGTGGAAAGCTGGCTTCAGTCAACCATTTTTCTCCGCCCCCCAAAACTCCTTCCTTTATAAGTTACTCAACCTCAGTTATTCCTTTATGGCAACACAAATGGATTAAGACATCAGGTGATAAGAGTAGACTCTGAAGTCATTTGATTTTTTCTAATATGGGAGAAGGCGCTTCTACAAATGGAAATTTCCATTATAAATGCAAATTTCCTATACAAAAAGGGAAATGTATGCTCTGGTTTCAGAGATTTTCCTGTATCTGCTGTTCCTCAATTGCCTTCAGCTCAAAATAACCCTTATACCAAAGTGGCATATTTTAGGGTAGCATATTTTGTTCCCCTTCATTCCCCTGTTGAAACTTTTTAGCTATTTATTGGGACAGTTTTGGATTAGACACTGTGAGATAAGAGATTTAGAAAGGGGGAAGAAAAATGCAAAGACTGGTACAAACCCAGTTTTTCAGTCCAAAGGGCAGTCAATTGAGAAGATTTCTAGAGTTGAGCTCAAAGCATATTTAGATGGTTCAGCGAGGACAGTGGCAATCTGATGAATTTCCTATGTGCAGTTTAGTGATGGCATACACATCAGTGTCACATTGTAGCTATTTTTTCAGAAAAGAGCATGAAAGTATCCAGCTTCTTCAAAGGAATTTTTAGATGGTCCTAATAAGTATCTGGGCACTCAGGTTTTAGCTCTCAGTGGCACCAAGTCAGAAGGATGAGAGAAAAATTGGGAACATTAATTACATTCAGAATGTACAGAATGCCAGATTCAGTCTGCACAGAGGTGAAAATAGCTCAAAAATGATGAATACTCACAAGAATGGTTTATAGTTTTGCACTGAAATATTTATTTTCTCTATGTAGTCACTCCCATTTCCATCAAAAATAATAAGACTATTTTTGTTTGAAATACAAATCTAGTCTCATTAACTCAGCCTGATTATTAATATAAGTGCATTGAGAATGGTAACTGATCATACAGGCTCTTTTAAAATCTGTTCTGCTGGAACTGTTAATAAAGAATCTCAAATTAGACTTTTAAAAGCCGCTCAAAGCCAGGAAGCAAAGCCAATAACTTGCCATTAGACTTTACTTACAATATCTAAATATTAGGGTGATTCCCTTTCTTTGTGAGGTCCCCAGAATACTCCGAGGTTCCTATACCTATCAAGAAGTGACCTTCCTTCCCCTAAGGCTAGGGACCCTATAAGTCAAGCACCAGGCCATATTTTCCCCTCCAGAGACTTTGTGAGCATTGGCTCTGTGAAGCCAGCCTTAGTCCCTTAAAACTGAGTAGTCGCATCTGATTCTATGCATTTCCTTCTCAAATATGACATTCCCATCTGTTTTCGTATACAGTATTGCCCCCGGAATTAGAAGGCCCCAGAACTCGAATAACTTGGAATTCAAATAAAAAATTTAAGCAAGTTTTGCACAAAACCCAATGCTGCTTTGGAATACAAAATCCCCAGCACGTTGTTAACGTGTTTTTGTGCCTACGTTTCACCAGCGCTCAGGGCACCCATACACTTTTCATTCAGTTTGTTGTTGGAAGCTCTAACGAACACATCTCATGATTTTCAGTGCTAATTTTATGCTTTTGTGTGTGTTTTGTGTTTTTATTTTCTATATAAAGTAACAACTAACTGTATTTGCCATGGGTCCTAAAAAGTGTAGTGAGGAAAATAAGAGTAAGAGGAAAGCTGTTAGAGCTACAGTTGAAGTTAAGAAAGATCTATCTCCTTGCTAAGCGTGAACATGGTCCACGCGTGGGCGACCTCGCTGCTATGTTGGGATGCCTAAATCAACTGTACAATTTTGAAAAATAAAGAAGCTATCAAAGCAGCTAATGTGGCGAAAGGGGTTACAATGTTGACCTGTAGGAGACTGAAAAGTATGGAAAAGATGGAAGAACTCCTCCTAGTTTGGATTAATGAAAAACAGCTGGTTGGTGATGTGATTTCTGAGATGATAATTTGTGAGAAAGCCAAGGTCCTCAACGATGTTTAGTGAAAGGCATGTCTGATACTAGTGCTCAAAAGGAGGCATCTAAAGGCAGTAGTGGATGATTGAAGAACTTTAAGAAAACAACCGGGATCCATAGTGGTGGTGGTCACAGAGAGGCTGCCACTTCTAATTTGGAAGCAGCAGAAATGTTTGTAAAGGAGTTCAAGGAATTTGTGAACAGTGAGGGGTATGTTTCGAATGAAGCGTTCAATTGCGACAAAATAGGCCTTTGTATTTTTAGAGTTTCATGTTTTAATTTTATTAGCTTACATTTTTATTCAAATATTTTATTTGTTAATATTTTACCTTAAAATCCAGTGTATTTGTTGTTAAAATCATTTTGAAAATTTGAGTTTGTGGGACCCAGGAATGAATTCATCCAGTTTCTATTATTTTAAAGGGGAAAAATTGTCTTGGAACTTGAATGATTTGGCACTCAAAAGGGATTCTGGAATGGATTAAGTTCAGATTCCAAGGTATCACTGTATTTTGTGTTGCTATAACAGAATACCACACCCTGGGTGATTTATAAAGAACAGAAATTTACTCCTTATAGTTCTGGACACTGGGAAGTCCAAGGTTGAGGAGCCTCTTCCTGCTCTGTCATCCCATGCTGAGGATGGGGGATGAGAGAGCACATGAGGGAGAGAGGGAAGAGGGCTGGACTCTGGCATCCACGCCCATGACCCTGATTAATTCGCTCCTAAGATAATGGCATTAATCCATCCATTAGGGCTGAGCCCTCACGACCTAATCACATCTTAATGTCCCACCTCTTTATTCTATTGCATTGAGGATTAAGTTTCCAGCACATGAAGTTTGGGACACATGTTGAAATCATACAACTGTTGAAGCCTTGATAATATAAACAATGCTTCCTATTGTATTCTTTTACAAAGAGAACCGGTTGTTTTGTAGTGAATTAATACAAATAAGCATATTGGCATGAAAATAAAAACATTCACTAAGAATTTCTTAATTCTGGAAAGATTAGGTAGAGAGAAAAAGATAAATGTTTCAATTTTTATTTACAAAAGTATAATTTACCAAACCAATTTAAATTATGTATAGTTTAAGAGTGTAAATTACATATACTTTAAGTTACATATAGTTTAATGTCCTGGAAACAGAACATTAAAAAACAGCATAATTGTAAACAAAAAGATCATAAAAGAAATGCCTGTAATCCCAGCACTTTGGAAGACCAAGGCAGAAGGATTACCTGAGGCCAGGAGAGCATGCCTAGCCTGGGCGGCATAGTGAGGTCCCATTTCTACCATAAACTCATGCTAATAATATATGCTTATACAAATATAAAGAAGGTTTAGCAGCACTTCTTATTTAATAATGTTTCCCATGTAAATTCACATATCAAATAAATTTAATTAGCTTAACATCTTTTTTTTTTTTTCCTGAGACACTTTTTCACCCTTGGTAGAGTGCCATGGTATCATAGTTCACAGCAAACTCAAACTCTTGGGCTCAAGTGATTCTCTTGCCTCAGCCTCCCGAGTAGTTGGGATTACAGGTTCCCATCACAACACCCTGCTATTTTTAGAGATGGGGGATCTCGCTCTGGCTCAGGCTGGTCTTGAACCTGTGCGCTCAGGCAATCCTCCTCTCAGACTCCCAAGTGCTAGGATTAGAGGCGTGAGCCACCTCACCCAGCCTAACATCTCCCTTTTTAGAAGATGAGAGAACAAAGCCTTTGAAATTTTTCAGGGACTTTCTGGGAAATCACAAAATCAATCTAAAGTCAAAAAGACTTTAATTTATAATTTGATTTTGAGAAGCTATCAGAAATATCAAAAGATTTGAACATTTGATTAAATAAAATCACAGGTTATTGTGAAATGATATTTAGTTATCTATTTAAGCAAAGTGACAAAAAAAAAAAAAAAAAAAAAGATTCTAAAGCAAATATAGAAAATAGTGTTACTGCCCAACCAGGTCCCTTACCTATTGCCTGAGAGGAGGCCAAAGCTTTAGAGACAGCACTGGGGCTATAGCAGAGAAAGGGTTTAATATTGCTTGGGGCTATGTAAGGAGATGGGAGGAATTTCTCAAATCCATTTCCCTGAAAATTTGGAAAAAGAGTGTTTTTAAAGATAGTTTGGCAGGCTAAGGCCAGGTGATTGGGTCTGCTAATTGATTGGGTTGGGCGTAGTACCGTAAGAGATGTAGAATTTGTCTTATTTGCTGAGTTGGTTCTTGGGTGAGAAACACAAGACCAGTTGAGTCAGTTTCTTGGTATGGGCCACTGGTCTGGGTGGGTCAGCTGTTCCACTGGAATGCAAGGCCTGGAAGACACCTTAAAAACTACCTCTAGGTTTCTAAAAAGGTAATGTTATCTGTAAAGAAAGTTAAGGATCCTTATGACACCAGCTATATGACTCCAGAGTAGCAATTACAGAGAAGCAAAGGAGGAAAAGTGGCTGGTTATTATCAAGCAAACAAGGGGACAGTGGCTGCTTATTATCAATATTTTTAGCCTGGCCTGTGCCTTCACAGAGTTTTAGGCCCTTACCACAGTTTTTGCCTTGTACTCCTTTATTGATATTAAGGATGGTTTCATTAACATCATTGTACAAAAGTTTTAAACCTTACCTCTTTTAATATTGACTTGGTTTCCTTCATAAACAATGACATATGGGGCATGGTAGCTCATGCCTATAATCCCAGCACTCCGGGAGGCCAAAGCTGGTGGATCACTTGAGCTCATGAGTTCAAGACCAGTCTGAGCAAGAGGGAGATCCCATCTCTACTAAAAATAGAAAAATTAGCCAGGCATCATGGCAGATGCCTGTAGTCCCAGCTACTCAGGAAGTTGAGGCAAGAGAATTGCTTGAGCTCAAGAGTTTGAGGTTGCTGTGAGCTATGAAGCAGGGCACTCTACTGAGGGTGACACAGTGAGACTCTATCTCAAAATAAATAACCAATGACATGATAAAAATAATATGAAACACAAGAAATTAAACATAGAATTCTTATCTTCTAGGCAGATTACCAAACAGGTAAAGAAAACCCTTTTGCAATCTCTTATTAAAACAGACCTATGGGGCAGCGCCTGTGGCTCAGTGGGTAGCGCACCGGACCCACATACCAAGGGTGGCGGGTTCAAACTCAGCCCCGGCCAAACTACAACAAAAAAATAGCCGGGTGTTCTGGCAGGTGCTTGTAGTCCCAGCTACTTGGGAGGCTGAGGCAAACCTCAGCCTAAGCCAAGGTGTTGGAGGTTGCTGCGAGCTGTTACACCATGGCACTCTACCAAGGGCAATAAAGTGAGACTCTGTCTCTAAAAAAATAAAAAATAATAAAAAATAAAACAGACTAATAATCTAAGAAAATTTTGTCTTCTTAGTAGAGAAAGAAAATAAAATTCTAGTCTCACATTGGTATGCTATTACTTTAAAGCTGATTTTTAAATCTTTTACTAAAATCCATTTTTAAAAAATAAAAATAAAATAAAATTCATTTAATCTTTGCCAGTTTGACTACATGAAATAAAATTTTTTCCTCTCTTTCCCTTTCTACAGATCCTTTATAACTTCCCATTTTCATTCTGGCTTGGTTTCCTTCATTTTTCTCTGTCCTATTAAATAATCTTTCTATTATTTTAGGATAAAGATAAACTACTTTATCTTTCACAAAAATACATATTTCATGTATACCTTGTAAACTTTTCCTTACCAAAAACACATCTTACTCTCCTTGTATAATTTGCACAAAGCGGCTTCTTTCACTCTTATTATTCCTAGTAACTCATTTACATATGTTGATTAGAATTCCTACCCTTTAGTAAACTTAATTGCCCGCAAAAATGAGTAAGTAGTAGTCAACAATTATGAACTGTCTGTCATTTATCAGCATTTTGTAGTAGATTAGAAAACTTGTGAATACATCGTTTTATAATTTCTAGAGGCATCTGATTCCTTACAGTACAATTTTCCAATGTGGCAAAAGAATATGTTTACTACTAGACCCAAATGTCTTGCATTTGATCCCTCTATAACCCAAATGTATACAAACTTATGTTCGGCAATCAATATTTCAGTATTTTGTCATACTTGGAGACAACTTAGATATTCAACAAGTATTATTTAATTAATAAAACATCAGGTTGCCAAAAACATTGTAAAGCAGACATGTTATGAAACATAATGTTTTTTAAAGTTTATTTATAAAACTTATCTATTTAACTCGTGTATTTTTAATAATCATGCTTGGATTGCTCATGAACATTTCATGAAACATTTAGCCAAGCAAGCCATTGTCGTAAGCTGTTTTCTTCTTGACCAATTTTACAGGATAAGCATGTTAATCAAGTATCAAAACTCACAGAAGCAAAAAACCTGAAAAGTTAAACATGTGGCCCCTTTTTTTTTTACTTCCGCACTCAACATACATCAAGCAATTTATTTTTATTGTATACTTTTTTCTTAGGTTAAATTTACACTTTTATAAGTTCAAATATCTAGGAGAGATAACATATGCTTATTTAACTGGAAACCAGGTAGAATAAAAATGGCACATCTGAACTATATTTAGTAGTGAAAACTCTGAAGACATACTTACTTTTAATAAACCAACAAAATTAAACCTGCCATATTTACCAAGGACTATCTCAGATGATGTGGACTTTAAAGATACTCTACATTTCTGAGAAGTTTAGAAGTTTTTAATTCACACAAGTGCTTTTTAAATCAGTTAAAATGAAACTCCTTTGAGGGATTTTATAAACAAACTTGGTAATACCATCCAGAGGCAGAAAATACCACACATATATAACATACATACAGAGACATATATAAACATATAGACAGAGATCTTGTAGCTTTTGTTGACAGAAAAAAAGCCATACTCTGTAAAATAATTTAAAGAGATTTATCCTGAGCCAGATTTGAGGACCGTGGCCCAGAGCTACACTAAAGAAGTCTTGAGCAAGTGGACTTTCTGTGGTGGGTTATGGTTTGGTTTTATTATATATTTCAGAGAGACAGCAATTGCAGGTAAAGTCATAAATCAATATGTAGAAGACACACATTGGTTTGGACCAAAAAGCTGGGACATCTCAAAGCAAAGGCTTACAGGTTATAGGTGGGTTTAAAGATTCTTTGGCTGACAGTTGGCTGAAAGAGTTAAGCTTCGTCTAACAGACCAGGAGTCAGCAAAAAAGGAATCCTTGAATCAACATAAAGGGTCTGTTAATCACAGACAATTTACCAGACACCGGATGTGTGCCCAGACTCAAGTGATTTGTTATGTACATTGGGACATTCAGGTATGTCTTGGATAATATTAGGCCTGTTAATGAGTCACAAAGGACACCTGTAAGAAGGCGGGGGACATGATGAAATATGTCTGATCTTTCCCATGTCTAGCAACTCAGTTTTAGGGTTCCTCTTGATCCAGAGGGGTCCAGTCAGACAGCTGCTGGCAGGAACCCTTAAGATTTTATTTTAGGCTGGGCATGGTGGCTCATGCCTGTAATCCTAGCATTCTGGGACGCCAAGGCAGGTGGATTGCTTGAACTCACGAGTTCGAGACCAGCTTGAGTAAAAGCGAGACCCCATGTCTACTAAAAATAGAAAAACTAAGGCAAGAGGATTGCTTGAGCCCAAGTTGGAGGTTGCTGTGAGCTATGACACCACAGCACTCTACCCAGGTGGCAACTTGAGAGTCTGTCTCAAAAATCAAAAAAAAAAAAAAGATTTTATTTTAGTTCACACTTTTGATCTAAACTTTTAGCCATGAATCAGCCAAACATACTAATACAAAACCTACTAGTTTATATGAAAAAGTTGAATCTGAATTGTATTTCTGGAATGTGGGAAAAGTAAGTCGACCTGCTCAAGATTTTTACCAACATTGGTGAGGATTTTTGAGATTATGTTTCTGCCCTGATATGCAAACCTGTGTGTTGCATAAACAACAAGCTCCAATGGAGAGAAAGAACACGGAAACATTTGTGTTTAAAAGAGGAAGGGCTTTATTTCAGCTGGCAGAGCCACAGCAGACTAAATTCCAAAAATGGCTGCATTCCCTGACAGGCTCTGTCCTTTTCCTTTTATCTCCAGATGAGGATTCTTTGTCCATGGGTACCCTTCTCATGTCCATAGGTACCCTTCTCATGTCCATGGGTACCCTTCTCATTGGTCAGTTTTAATAAAGCTGGAGAAAGTGGATACAGGCTTTTACAGAAGCCCAGACTTTTACATAAGCAGAAGCAAGCGTTAGTTTCAAGGTCTCAGGAAGTTAAGTTTCTACAAATTCTTAAGAGCTGAGTCACTATAAGGACTTTGTAGGTGTGTCCTTGGGACTTTTGTGAGAAGCCTTTTGTTTTTTTAGACTTTATTTTTTCTGGGTGTCCTCTCTTACTATGGAGGTAGTAGACTAAATTCGGGGTGAGGGAACATTTGGAAATACCAAGCAGCTATTTTTAAAGCCCATCTGAGTGAATAAAATATCTGGTTTGTTTCCAAATCTATTTTTTCCTAGGAAGGAAGGCCTTAAAAATAGATCCTATCAGGCCCTGAATATCAGCCTCCAATTGGGCTAACCTTTAACCATAGAGCTCTTTTATTTAAAAAATCCTTTCAAAAATCTTATTATCCGATTTTTGACTAGGACAAATACAGTAAAATCTCTTTTAGTTGACCACCCAAGGGATAGTAATGAACTGGTTAACATATGGAGGCCATTAATGTTAGTCTCACCCTGCCTGCAGGAGGTCATAAACACTGTAAAGTCTCTGCCTCTCAGGCATTTAAACATTAAGTAAAGAATAGGAATTATTAGTCTTTCTCTGGCTCCAATTTGCATCTGGACATTGATTAAACAAAGAATAGAACTCTTGGAGGCTGTGAGCTGTGACACCATAGCACTCTACCAAGGGCAACAAAGTGAGACTCTGTCTCTCAAAAAAAAAAAAAATAGAACTCTCTTGGCTTTTCTGGTTGTGTTAAACTTCCTTCAAGTTTATAGAAGATTCATAGCAGATAACCCTCCTATCTCTACAGGGCGTCCAGCAGATGACCTTTGATCTCTGTGTTAGTATGTCCCCCATCTCCTGAGCTGCACCTGTACCACAGCCTGAACTGCTTTAAAAGAAGCCCCTCACCCTAACTCAGTGCTGTTGGCATTTTTGGCAGCCCATCACTTGCAGATGCTTTTAATAAATCTTTGCTATTAACTCTACTTGGTCTGGTTCTCAGTGGCACCTTTCATCACCTTTCAACATCTAATAGTCAACATAAGGAACTACATCTACTATACTGACAGGTACACATGATGCATGCCTAATCTACTAAAATTAGGTCAGCTTAAGGAGGTGGTCAGTGTAGGGAGGTGGTCAACTATGGAGGCTATATTGTTTTTTGTTTGTTTGTTTTTTTAAGAGATAATAACTCATTTATTTGTTACTCAATAACAATCCTTATTTTTGACTGGATTCAGACTTAGAAGTTGATGCTCTCAGAGAGGACAGCCTGCGTCTCTTGGCAATCTGTTCCTGGCGCTTTTCTTTGGCTTCCTTCGTTCTCTTGGCCAAAAGTTTAGCATATTCTGCAGCCTCTTCCTTATTTTTCTTAGTATGCTGTTTCTTCAGAGCAATGCGCCGGCATTTATGTTGTAAGACATGTGGAGTTACAAGACGCTGAATCTTGGGTGTTTTGGTCCTAGGTTTCTTTCCTTCTTTGTTTAAGGGCTTTCTCACAACATATTGGTGAACATGATCTTCTTTAGACAGATTGAAAAGTTTGTGGATTCTCTTTTAGGCCCCAGATGCCGAGGTACAGTAGTGTCAGTCAGTCCAGGGATATCCTTCTCTCCTTTTTTTACAATAACCAAGTTGAGAACACTCAGATTGGCATCCACAATGTAACCCCGAACAGATTTGTGCTTCCTTTCTCCAGTTCTCCTTGGTCTGTAGCAGGAATGCCCCTTACTCAGCAGCAGGCGGACACGGCCATGGGTCAAGACACCCTGCTTCATGGGGAAACCTTACTTGTCGTTTCCACCACTGATTCGGGCCACATAACCCTTCCATTCTTCACCCAGTGCATCAGCAGCAACTTCTATGGCCATTCGCTTCTCATAGAAAGTAGGAAGTTTGCGTTCATCGTCCATTTCAATGAGTTTCTGGCAGCCAGTGGCTGGGAAGGAGATATTCAGCTTCATCCTGAAGTATACGAACACCTCCCAAGCACCACAGAAAAGAGTTGGAGGCTATATTGTTGTACATTTTCCCGAAAGTATTGAAGCCTTTTCTTCTTTTTCTTGCCTTGTCTATTTTTTCTTTTCATTTCTTTTCACCAAAACTGTATTCCTATTCTAATGTTAACTCAAGATCAAAATAAATAAGTCTTCTTATAGTTTAATCACAGACATAAGAGGCATCCCCAAAGAAGGGGCAAAAGAAGCAGCTTAATGATCCAGAATCATTCCCAAAGATAGCCAAAAGAAAGAAATTTAGTGAAGCCCCAGAGGGCTGGAAATGATTGGCAGTTTGGGGAAGAAGAGAAAGCTTCCCCTTCACCCTTGGGAGTTTCCCTAAAAGCTCAACTCACAATAAAACAGATTAATAAGAGAAAGAGATTACAAATATATTTAACAGGAGCATGGGGAAAATCAAAAGCACCTGAAGTGAGAATAAGATAGAGTCCATCAGACTAGGGCTAACATGACACGGTTGGTCTGGTCAGTTTAAGTCGTAAGTGACCTTTACCTCCTGTCTCCCATTCTTATTGTTTTGTAAAATTAGCTCCCACCCTAAAGAGGCCTATCTCAAGTAGTTTAGGTAGATTAATTTAGAAGATTGACTTTTGAATTGGAATTTTATAATAACTTACTGAGTTATGCTGATTATTATTTAAAATAAGGGTTAATGTGGTCTTTGCTTTGAACTTTTATGTATAAAACTATGATTCTGGAAATGGAAGAACAGAACAGTCTTGGAGAGACTACTCTCACTGTTCTCCAGAATCACCAGCCTTCTGACAAACTTTGGTGGACCTGTCCCATCTCTGCCTATTGGCTGACAGATTTCAGGTGGCTGGGCCCTCTTCATTGTCTGGTAACCAAATCACAGAGTGACTGTCCACTATCCCAGCAAGGTCCAGAAGCTTATATACTGTCACTTTAGAAAGGAGGGAGGAGAAGAATAAAGGTAATTCTGTTGAGGGACAATAAATAATTACCAGGAAGGATGAATAGATACTCAGGAGAATGAATGGATTGAGGGGAATAGATTAACTTGTAAATGATTCTCTTTGGAAGTTAAATAAGCTTAAGAGGTAGGCATTATTTTCAAATGAGATGGTCCAGGTTGCATTCTTTATCCTCTTTTTTTCAGTAGAGTAGGAGATAACTGAGAAGAGAAGGAAAAACAATTGTTCTTCTTGCTGAGTCTGTTTTGTTTTATGCAGATGGAAAGCCCCTTCCAAGGCCTGTTGATATCTAAGGGCCTTTAATTCAAATACTCTTTATACCATTGCATCATGTTTGGGATAAAATACCCTGAGCTTCTTCATTTAGATGTCAGAGAATTAGGGTGCAACCCACATTTCTGCCCAGCTATCTCCAAATTCTCAGGATCCCCAGCCTGATGGCTGGGCACCTGCTGGTGCAGGCCTGATGTCCAATGCCCTAGCAGGCAGAAAGCCAAGCCAAGCTCTCAGGACACAAGAGGAACACACAAAAAAGCCATGTCTGTCACTGGGAGGGAAAGGATCATAACCAAGGGGTGTCCAAACCAGATTCACAAGAGTCACAATCTAAAGAACTAATTCTTACAGATATTTTTCTCCTGTTAATATAAATTTGTAAATAAAAGTACAAAGAGACTCTTGCTGCTCTCATTCATTTAGGACCCTGCCAGCAGAAATCTGAGATGCTGACTCTAAGAAGTTTTGGTTTTTATTTGTTGGCTTTGCCAGACATCCCAAGAGTGAGTGAGGTAACCCTTCATGGTTGCCAAAACAGGGGGCAGGGACATTTTTCCCCTCTACTGTCCTAAGTTTAGAGGCCCTGTGAATTAAATTGATAAAAGACAGAGTAACAAGAGAAAAAAATTTATGTAAGTAAGCTCAAGTTCACAAAGAAATGTGACTCATGTAGGTAGCTAGAATTGGGAGCTTATAAATATTATCCTGTTACCAGATGAAGAGGGTAACCATCTGTCACTGTGCAGCCAATATGCAGAGATGGCAGGGTAGGTTCACTAGCTTTATTATCAGAAGGCTAGCAATTTGAGAGAACAATGAGAGTAGCCTCTCAATTTTGTTCTGCCTCAGTTACAATTCTAATAATTTTTATAATGGAAATACCAGGAAACCTAGAAAATTTAAACCTTAAACTTTATCTGACAGAAAACAAAACTAAAGTAGTGTTTGCTCAAACAATGCAAAATGTTTAAACAACATAAAGGTGATTTTCACTTTAACAAACTATCTAAGAGAATCGTCAAACAAAACATCGTTATCAAAGTAACCTTTATTCTATCAATATTGTGACACCTATTGTTTATGTATGACTACTTCCTCAAAGTCTCTTGACACAAACATCCTCATAATCATGGTGAAACTTTAACTAGGTAATCACAGAGGGTAGGGGAAAGAATGCGAGCTAAACAGACTAGTTCAGCTGTGCTGCTTCAGCTTAACTTCTCAGACACCCTCCTACAGGCTGCTTTTCTATCTTCAATCCTAAAGGTTGATAAAATGTGAGGAAAGGAGGGGTGGAGCAAGATGGAACACCAGAAGGATTGTTTAGCTGAGCTCTTCTAGAACAAGAAAAAGAGAGAACTCAGCCTTACCTGGTGCAGGGACCTTACCCAGAGTCATAGCTTAGTGAGCACAGCAAGGAGGTGGTGAGCTGGATACAGTATATGATCTGGAGCAGTGCAGATCTGATGAATTAGGCAAGTGATTGCCACCTGCTGGGATTGGCTGGCCCCCATGGAGGTCCAGGATAGGAGGAAGCCTTTCTGGACTTTTCAGTTGTTGGGGGAAGCTGCACATTGAGTGGAAAGCTTGAAAGAGGGGGAGGACTCAAACAGTATAAAACAACCAGATTTGAATGCCAGTTGAAGTGGATTTGTGATAGGTTTAGTGCTGGTGAGACAGCCATACTGAGAAGGTCTCAGAGGCCATGGGGATGCCATTGTGGGAAGATTGCATGAAGGTCTTAGCAGGGCCCTAAAGCATGGGAGCCTTAATTCTGCCTGCCAGGATCAGAACTCCTCTTGGGACAGGCTTAGGGACTCCCACACCTAACAAGAACTAGAGTCAGGGGGAACCGTGAGACCTACCCCCTGAAAGATTCTTGTGAGCTTTAAGATTCCAACCCGGCAGAGTTTGAATGCTGAGGAAACAATCATGAGATCACCAACTAAGTTTAGAATAAGGACCATAGAGGTTGCTGGCTGTGCTGTCTTCTAAAAAAAAAAAACACAGTGCCACCTGGTGTCCTGGCAACATATTGTCATCGCTTCTGTTTATTTGACCACAAGGAAGTTTGGCTTTGCTCAGGCTGAGGCCACTTCAAGACCTAAGCTCTGAGACAAAGTAATTTGAAGCAAAGGAGGCAGTGAGAAGGAAAAAGGACAACAAAGAGGTGAACAAGAAGAAAGAATACATGAGGAGGAACCAACAGAAAAATTCAGGCAACATGAAAAACCAAAGCAGAACAACTCCCCCAAGGAACCATGAGGCAGCTACTGCACAAGACTCTATCTATAAAGAATTAATAGATTTGACAGAAAGGGAATTTAAAATATGGATGATAAAGACAATAAAAGGAATGGATGAGAAAATGAAAAGAGAGAACCAGTCAGATGAGAGATATGTAGAATATAGAAAGGATATGGTGGGGCTTAAAGAAATGAGACAATCAGGGAATGTAAAGATGCAGTAGAATGTATCAAAAATAGGTTAGACCATGGAAAAGAAAGAAGCTCAGAGCTAGAGGATAAAGTTTTCAAGTTAACTAAGGTAGTTAAAGAGGCAGAAAAGAAAAGAGAGAATGCAGAACAGGCACTTAGAGAACTTTGAGACTCCATGACGCATTCAAACATATGAATAATAGGGATTCCTGAAGGGGAAGAAAATGAAAACCTCCCAAGTTTTACTAAAGACCCTGGCACATCCCTTTCAGATGGATATTGAATGCCAGGCAATATCAACTCAAGCAGGGCCTCTCCAAGACACATTGTAATGAACTTGTCCAAAGTCAAGATGAAAAAAAAAAATTCTGTAAGAAACCAGGAGTAAGTGCCAACTGACCTACAAAGGCACAGCCATTAGGTTGACAGCAAACTTTTCAACTGAAACTTTCCAAGCTGGAAGAACATGGTCATCCATCTTCAACATTCTTAAACAAAACAATTTTCAGCCCAGAATTCTGTATCCTGGTAAACTAAGCTTCAAAATTAGTGGGGAAATCAAATCTTTTGTGGATATACAAGAAATGAGGAAGTTCACCACAACAAGATCAGCTCTACAGGAATTACTTAGACTTGTTCTCAACACTGACCCCCTCAATGGACCACCAGCAAAGTAAATACCCAAAAGCTAAAGGTCAAAACTTAGCTTTCACAATGGCACAAAGGATAAACCTACACAACAAAATTTCACAAAATAAGATGAATAGAACTCCACCACACTTAACAATTCGTTCAATAAATGTCAATGGACTGAATTCACCACTGAAGACGCACAGGCTGGTTGATTGGATAAAAAGCACAAGTTATCCATATGCTGTCTCCAAGAAACACACCTAGCCTTGAAGGACAAATCAAGACTCAGGGTTAAGGGATGGAAAACAGTAATTCAAGCAAATGGAAATTAGAAGAAAGGAGGAGCTACAATCTTATTTTCAGATGCAAGCAGATTTAAAGCAACTAAAGTTAAAAAAGACAAAGATGGACACTTTATACTGGCCAAAGGAACAATAAAAAAAGAAGACATTTCAATTTTAAATATGCACTCAACTTAAATGCTCCCAGATTTATGAAACATCCCTTGATGGGTCTGAGTAATATTCCATAACACCATAATAGCCAGGGACTTTAATACCCCTCTGACAGAATTGGACAGATCCTCTAAACAGAAACTAAACAAAGACACAAAAGACTTAAATGTGACCCTAGAACAAATGGGATTAATAAACATACACAGAACACACCATTTTTCTTGTCAGCCCATGGTAAGTATTCCAAAATACTAGGACCATATCCTAGGATACAAATTAAACTTCAGCAAAATTTAAAGAATAAAAATTACACCTTGTATCTTTGCAGACCACAAGGCAATAAAGGTGAAACTCAACTTCAACAAAAATATTCATCCCCACACAAAAACTTGGAAATGAAACAACCTTATCTGAATGATAGTTGGGTTCAGGAAAAGATGCAAGAGAAAATCATTAAATTCCTAAAACATAACAACAATGAAGACGCAAGTTACCAAAACCTATGGGATACAGCAAAAGCATCTTAAAGGGGAAATTTATCATGTTAGATGCCTGCATTTGAAAAACAGAAAGAGAGCACATCAACAAACTCATGAAACATCTTATGGAATTGAAAAAAGAAGAACAATCTAATCCCAACCCCAGCAGAAGAAAAGAAATAACCAAAATTAAATCGGAGGTTTATTAAATTGAAAACAAAAGAATCATTCAAAAACTTAACAAAACAAAAAGTTGTTTTTTTAAAAAAAAATAAGTAAAATCAATAAACCTTTGGCCAGATTAACTAGAAACAGAAAAGTAAAATCTTTAATAACCTCAATCAGAATCAACAAGGGGAAATAACAACAGATGCCACAGAAATACAAGAGATCATCTCTGAGTACTACAAGAAACTCTATGCCCAGAAATTTGACAATCTGGAGGAAATGGATCAATACCTGGAATCACATCCCCTCCTTAGACTCAACTAAGAAGAAATAGATGTCTTGAACAGTTCTATTTCAAGAAATGAGAATGAAGAAACAATAAAAAATCTTCCAACAAAAATATGCCCAGGTCCAGATGGCTTCACACCAGAATTCTATCAAACCTTCAAAGAAGAGCTAATACCCATACTGCAGAAATTATTTCAAAAACTTGAGAAGGAAGGAATCTTCCCAAACACATTCTATAAAGCAAACATCACCCTGAAACCAAAACCAGAAAAAGACCCAACTAAAAACAAGAACTTCAGACCAATTTCACTAATGAATATAGATGCAAAAATTCTCAGTAAAATCGCAGCCAATAGATTACAGCTGCACATTAAAAAAATAATTCATCACAATCAAGTAGTTTTCATCCCAGGGTTGCAATGCTGATTTAACATATACAAGTCCATAAACCTAATTCACCATATCAACAGAAGCAAAAACAAAGATCATATGATCCTCTCAATAGATGCAAGAAAAAAATTGATAAAATTCAGCATCTTTTTTTTGTAATTAGAACACTTTAAGAATATAGGCATAGGTGGCACATTTCTGAATCTGATCAAAGCCATCTACAACAAAGCCACAGCTAATATTATACTGAATGTAGTAAAACTGAAAGATTTTCCACTTTGAACTGGAACCAGATATGGTTGTTCTCTGTCACCACTACTATTTAACATAGTGCTAGAATTTCTAGCCAATACAATCAGGCAAGACAAGGAAATAAAAGGCATCCAAATGGGAGTAGAGGAGGTCAAACTCTCACTCCTTGCCAATGATATGATCTTAGACTTAGAGAAACTCAAAGACTCAGCCACCAACTCCTGGAAGTGATCAAAAAATGTCTCAGGATATAAAATCAACGTTCACAAATCAGTGGCCATTGTATATACCAATAATAGCCAAAATAAGAAGCTAATCAAGGGGCAGCACCTGTAGCTCAAAGGAGTAAGGTGCCAACCCCACATGCTGGAGGTGGCGGGTTCAAACCCAGCCCCGGCCAAAAAACTGCAAAAAAAAAAAAAAAAGAAGCTAATCAAGGACAATTCCCTTCACAGTAGCTTCAAAAAAAAAAAAAAAAACCCATAATATCTAGGTATATACATAACAAAAGAGGCAAAAGACCTCTACAAAGAAAATTAGAAAACCCTAAGAAAAGAAATAGCAGAAGATATTAACAAATGGAAGAATATACCATGCTCACAGCTGTGAAGAATCAACAACATTGTTAAAATGTCTATACTACACCAAGCAATCTATCAATTCAATGCAATCCCCATTAAAATGCTATCATCATACTTTCAAGATTTGGAAAAAATAATTCTTCATTTTGTATGGAACCAGAAAAAAATCCCACATAGCCAAGGCAATTCTTAGTAATAAAAACAAAACTAGGGGTATCACCCTACCAGACTTTCACCTGTACTACAAGGCCATAGTGATCAAAACAACATGGTATTGGCAAAAAATAGAACACTGGGGGCGGTGCCTGTGCCTCAGTGAGTAGGGCGCCAGTCCCATATACCAATGGTGGCAGGTTCAAACCTGGCCCCGGCCAAACTGCAACAACAACAAAAAAAGAACACTGACATTCAGAACTGAATAGAAAACCAGGAGATGACCCTAACATCTACAGCTACCTGATCTTTGATAAAGTAAACAAGACTATACACCAGAGAAAAGAATCTCTATTCATTAAAGGATATTGGGAGAACTGGATAATCACATGTAAAAGACTGAAACTGGACCTGCACCTCTCACCACTTACAAAAATTGATTCAAGATGGATAAAATATTTAAATCTAAGGCATGAAATAATAAAAATCCTTAAAGAAAATGTGGGAAAAACACTTGAAAATATCAGCCTGGGGAAAGATTTTATGAAGAAGACTTCTGTGGCAATTGCAACAACAAAAATAAACAAATGGGACTTAATTAAACTGAAAAGCTTTTGTACAGCAAGGAAACAATCAAAGCAAACAGACAACCTTCAGAATGGGAAAAGATATTTGCATATTATGAATGCCCACCACCAACCCAGGAATGGATAACAAGCTGTGGTATATGTATACCATGGAATACTGTTCAGCCACTTTAAAAGATGAGACTTTACATCTTTTGTATTAACTGGATGGAGGTGGAACACATTCTTCTTAGTAAAGCATCACAAGAATGGAGAAGCAAGAATCCAATGTACTCAATTCTGATATGGAGGCAGTAGATGAGCTAATACAAGGGGAGGGGAGGGGGATGAGCTAGTGTGGAGAGGGGAGGAAGGAAGGGGGTGGGGGTCCCACATGGGGTCACGGTGTATGCACACCTCCTGGGGGTGGGACACAAGTAGAAGAGGAACTATATCTAACAAATGCAATCAGTGTAACCTAATTCTTTGAATTAGGGTGTCAATGAACACAAACAATTTTAAAAAATGTGGAGAGGTGTCTTGAACTTTTCAGTGGGGGGGGAATTATGGAAAGGTGAGTAGGAAATGTATGATGAGGGTAGTCTAGTAAAGTTTGCTCTGCAGAGTCATCACAGGTGATGACTGACGTAAAGGTCAGTCACTCTGCAAAGAGAATGACTCCCCTCATCCCTTCCAATCCCCTTCCACATTCCAATTATACTGATAAGGGATAATAATAAAATCCTCCTGAAACTATGTGAAAAGGGGCTGACTTACGGTCAGACTCCACTCTGCTCTTTTTCTCTTCTTCTCAATAAAGCCTCTCTTCCATCCCTGGATTGGCCACCTCTCCTTCTTAGGGACCCTCACACAACTCTACCCCTAAACCTCTCACTTACTACCTAAGATCAGGGCCCCCCAGGCACAGCCGGGGACAGCCAGAATGTGCCTGACTCCGAACCAGCAGATTAAGGGAAACTTGTGGGCTGCAGGTGAGGTCCAAGGACTGTGGAAGGCTAGGCTCTGTGCAAAGGGTCAGAGATGGAAAATCCCTGGTAAAATGAAATAGTTCAAGCTTAAAGTTGTTGAAATTTTAAAATTTTGAGGCCTGGAGAGGAATGTGACTATGTGACCTGAGTCATGTAGCATACCGCTGCAACTTCTGCTTCTCCAATTATAGATGAACTATCTTCCTCCTTCCTGTCCTGCAAAAGATTAGGAAAGACTTAATGGTGCCAGAGATAAGACTCCTGGAAAAGTCACCCTCTGCTTACAGAATGTTAAAGCAATCTTTCTTGGAATGTAGCAAGTTGTGACCAATCAAATCGTTGCAACCTAAGTGGTGGCCTTGTATGGAAAATGTTGCAACCCTGTTAAAATTGTCTGATTCTGCCTATATAAGTGAAGCTTAACTTCCCCACTTTGGAATGCCCATCCATCCTTTTGGAGTTTCTGTAGTTTTCTTTGTGCTCAAATGAACTCTATACTTAATCATACTTTCTGAATCTCATTACTTAAGATTGACACCCTCTTAGAAAACTGACCGGACGCACACACAGGCCTTGGCACTTGTAGCTCTCCAACAAAACTGTCCCATCCCATCACAGTGAGACCCAGAACTTGACACAGGTCAACTCCTTGCACAGATAGAGATTTTATTTGCATTTCAAGGTCCCACACACAAAAACTGTTATCTATACATTATCAGTTTATGAAGTATTGGAAAAGGGGAAACTTCCCATTTCCTCGTTGAAGTTTTGCTGAAAAATCAACTAACAACTTAATAAGAAAATGGCATAGAAAGTTATTGTTGTTGATCTAAATGAAAAAAACTGAGTCAAAATTAATAAAAGTAGAGAGTTTTGGGGGGGACAAAGTTGAGGACTGCAACCCAGAAGCACAGATTAAAGTCACCCTGAACATATGCTCCAATGACCAACAGGTGTAAGTGGATTGTTAAAGGAAAAAAGAAGAGGTTCCTGAGTTGTTTACCAAGAACACACATTAAAATAATATAAGCTATTTATTGGCTATACATTGTTCTTTGTATCACAAATTTCAGGAACATGAAGACAACAGGTGATGCAGCTAGTTAGAAATAAAATGCCTCTAACAAGTGTGCCTGGGATTGGGTGTGGGGCGTATGGCTGAAGTCTCAGACCCACATCTCTCTGCACCTAATAATTTTGCATACCTCACACGGCTCAGATTGTGCTAAGATATTTTTCTTTTTTCAATGTGCATAGCAGAGGGGGAGGACAGAGAGTGATTATCCCAAGCCTCCAGTAGGGTACAGAAGCTTGCATACTACCTTGAGGTTACAGAAAGAATAGGGGCTTGGATCGTGGCAAAACAAGTAGGGAAGGAGAAAAGGAGGCTTGGCCAGCAGAGGTGGTCTCGTGATGTAGATGACACCTGTTAAAAGAAAAACTTAAAAAAAATTAATAGTTTAATTGGGCAAAGAATGATTCATGAATTGGGCAGCCCTTAGAGCCAGAATAGATTCAGAGGGACTCGGGGTCTGACACATGGCCAGATAATACTTATGGACAGAAAAAGCAGTGAGGTGCACACAGAGACAGCTGGATAGGCTACAGAGTGACATTTGCCTCGTTTGAAGATGGTTTGAATAGTTGGTTGCCTGTGGTTCTCCACAGCTCTGTGACTGGTACAGAGTAGGTTACAATACTGAAACCACCCTTACAAACTGATGAAGGGGTTCAAGGCAGGAACTGGAGTAAGGCCCCCAAACTCTGCAAAGGAGCAGGTTTAGCTAAATAATAACAGGAATCACCCACCTCCTCTCATTTGCTTGATAACAATCATTATTCCCTCCTTTGTTTCCTTACCTTGGAATCCTTCAGGGTTGTCAGTTATAAATATTGTTAACTTTCTCTGTACAGAACATGACCTATTTGGAACCTAGGGATAGTTTTTGAGATCACTTCCAGGTCCTGTGTGCCTATATTCAGACCAAGGGACTGACACAACTGGTCTTAGATCTTCCCACCCAAGGAACTGCATTACAGACCGTGATGGCCTAATCTTCTCCTCACCAAACCATCTTTAAAACCCCATCTTCCTAATTCTCAGGGAGGCAGCTTTGAGAAATTCCTCCCATCTCCTCACTTAGTGCTATGCGGAATAAACTCTTTTCCTGCTGTAAAATCTTCTGGGTATTGACTTCTCTTGGGCAGTGGGCAAACAAACCTGGTTGGACAGTAACAGTCTGTTGACAGATCCCCTTAGGTTAAAGTTCACAATGTACAGAGAAATCTTTAGACCAAACTTAAAACACATAAGGAAGCAGCTTTAACGTAACGATTACCCCCTTTGGTCAAGCTCTCAGTTTTGAGAGGCACATGAAGAGTCAACTTGTTTTGACCAAGCTGCCTGGACATTGATCCCCACCACTGAATCTCTGTAACACCCAATGTGTTTATCCATAGGCAACAACAACATCAGCACCTGCAGATTCTTCCCTGTTCAGCCAGTGATACAGAGCAATTTTATCATCTAGCACGTTAGCAAGAGAATTTAAAGAAGTTTGCTGGGCAACCATTGCCTTTGCAGTAAATCTGCTAGAGAGTCTGAGGATTACAATTCTAACCATTGCCTCATTTTCTCAAACCATAGACAAAAAGACCTAACAAATAAAGCCGCCCAGAAGAGTGAAGGCCTTCTGACAATGTAGTCTTTAACACATGATGTAGGTTAAAAGGAGTGCGCCAATGTTCTGTTTTGAGCAATAAATGTACCATTAAAATGGTACCCTAGGCTGGGCACAGTGGCTCACACCTGTAATTCCAGCACTCTGGGAGGCTGAGGCAGGAGGATCACTTGAGTTCAGGAGTTCAAAATCTGCCTGACCCAGAGCGAGACCCCATCTCTACTAAAAATAGAACAAATTAGCCAGGTATCAAGTGGAGCACCAGGTGGAGACTGAGGCAGGAGGCTTCTCTCTTGGGCCCCGGAGTTTGAGCTTGCTGTGAGCTAGGGTGACACCATGGCACTCTATCTAGGGCGACAGAGTGAGACTTTTGTCTCAAAAACAAACAAAAAATGCTACCCTAGTCTACATTGGCCCTTCATCGTCCAAGTCAGAAGCTTGACAGATTGGCTGCAAACTCTCCACAAATAAAAACATACCTCTGGTTACACACAAGACGCCTTTTCCAGTTCTGTTATTCATAGGGGCATAAGCAAGGAAAAACAAAATAAGAGAGGTCAGACTCTCATGATGACAGAGAAACCTTGATCTGTCCAGGTGTAGGATGCCACCTGCTTCTGGAAGAAACTCCCTGGTTAAATTTACCTTAAGCTCTCCAGTGTGTGTTCAGTTCCAAGAGTCCGCAGGGGCCCTTCTGCACTGTGCATTACAGACCCAAGGTTCAATGTCCCGAAGTTTTGCTGCAGTGTGAGTGGCAAGCACAGACTTTTTCTTACATCATTCTGTGAAGATCCAATCTGTGGGTTCTAGATGATGAAGAATTTGATTATCCTCAGTCCGTGGATCATAAAAAGCTTCCCTTACCTGATGAAATACACTTTGGCTTAATGCATTAAAGCCTAGCAGACTTCAGTCTTATCAGAGCTCAGGTGTGGGAAATATATGCGGTTTTATTATTAGCACAGACTTTCCGGTGACTATTTCAGAAGGGGTAAATTTAAATTTTCCACCGAAAGTAGGTCTGATTGTCATGAATCTACAATACTTTTGGCCAATGCTATTGCATCTGTAATACCTTATCTAATTATTTTACAATTTGACTGGTAAAACCAGTACCTCTATCCTTGGAGATTTCTCCAGAAATTCTCATGAGGGAAACCCATTTCCTAAAAACCTTTTAGGTACAATTATAGCATTGGCTTTCCTGTGTTGGAAACCTTTTCTACCATGAGGAAGCATGCATTGAAAATGGCAATTGAACAGAATCCTTCTGCACTATATAAATGTTCAAATGAGGTAGCAGAAATGTACCTAAAGTCTTGGTCCTTCCCAGGATTTTGGGTTTGACAAACCCAAATATTGGTCATAAACTATTTCAGCAATCTAGAACAGTCACCACCAAAACATATATTTTTTTTATTTGGATCATTTTATCTCCTCCATGATAATCACAGAGTGCAGAGCTTTTAATAATAGAAGTTTTAAGACTCAGGAAGGACCTGGTGGTCATCCAGGTTGTCCTTGAGCCCAGGCTCCATGCTTCGCATTGGATTTACAGCCTCTTCAATGACAACTTTGCTTCTCCAAAGCAGATGCATAGCACTGTTTATTAAACGGGTTATCACAGGTAATTTGACTTGATCATGGAGTTTGCACAAATTATGTATCTTAACTATTTCAGTTAAGTACTGGCTGATTTAGTATAAGAATCTGGGAAAGCATTTCCTTGGTATTCAATTAATTTTTGCTCTGCTTGGGCGAGTAGTTTTATAAGCCAGTCTCTTCCTTAGAATTCTTAGCCAGGCCCAGTGATATGATCCTAAATGTATCAGAAATCTGTATTCAAGAGTGCTTGTTAGGGTCCTTTCCAACTTTTCTGTTTATCTCCTTGGAGACACAACACTTCAGGATTATAATTACTTGTAAAGTGCTTTCAGAAAACATATCAGAATTAAGCAATTAACCATGTCCATGAACTCTTCTGCAGGAAGTCATTTGAGAGTGTCCTCTGTTAAACAGAGGAGTCAACAAAAAAGGAAAGCAAGAAAGAGAGAGAAAAAAAGAGATACACGAGACAGAAGATCTAGCAAAGATTGAGCACAGGCAAAGCGAAGGATATTGCTGGAGTGATTAAGTTCTGATTGCAGCAGAAAGAGGCACCCGGGATCTGTGCTTCCAGCAGGGAACAATGATGGTCTGTGAAGAGAGATTTGGGAAGAATTAGTAAAGTTTTAAGCCAGGGATGGGGAACCTTTCCATATTGGAAGGCCACATTCAACAAAATTCAGTTAGAATACTTAAAAATGTACATTATTTTGTAAAAATCTAACTATGTACTAAAGAATTTCAAAACATGAAAAAATTTATGTTATTAAAAGGTTAAATTGTAAATTTAACCACCTGTTTAAATTTACAATTTAACCTTTTAATGACTTTGTTTTGTCTGCTTTCTTGGGAAATCATTGAATATTTGTTTGCAGCATGGAGGTCCACAGTTTCAGGTGATCTTTCAAATGGGTATCAGTCATTTGTGGCCTTACGGGCACCTTGATTTGGGTTAGGTAGGAGAATATGGATCACACCTATGGTGCATAATGCAAGGGTACATGACAGATCTATTAAGTATAGAGTATAAATGTCTTAACACAATAAGTAAACGAGATGAGGTATATATTAACCAGTGTGATGTAAACGCTCCTAATTCTATATGAAAGCAGCACATTGTACCCCATAAATGCATTAATGTATACATGATCTATGCATTTATGATTTACTAAAAAAGAATGTAGATTGGCAACAATAAGTGGTTGAAAAGCAAAAAATTATTTTTCAGGCATCTTGGCAAAGGTCTGAGTATTCTATTGCATTTTTCCATATTTCAATTGGATCTTTCTTAACACCAAGTGATGACTTTAAAATGTCATCTACTGAGAGTTCAATCAATCTGTATTTCTTTAGGTGTCTTGGTGATATGAATTAGAAGAGGCTTAAATGCTAATTTGAGAGTGAAGTCATGATTCTCAATGTCAGTGAAACTTTCACTACATTCTCCAATTAATAGGCCTGTAACAATGTGTATTCTTTGAATTCTGCTCAGCAATGACCTTTGCAAACTGGGAAAAAGGTTCATCTGAAATTTCCTTTTTTTTGAGACAGAGTCTCACTTTGTCACTCTTGGTAGAATGCTATGGAGTCATGGCTCACAGTGACCTCAAACTCTTGGGCTCAAGTGATCCTCTTGCCTCAGCCTCCCAAGTAGCTGGGACTACAGGCGCCTGCCACAGTGCCCGGCTGTTTTTAGAGACAGGATCTTGCTCTTGCTCAGGCTGGTCTTAAACTCCTGACTTTAAGCCATCCACCCACCTCAGCCTCCCAGAGTGCTAGGATTACAGGTATGAGCCACCACGCCTGACTGAAATTTCCTTTTGAAAAAGGATAGCTTTTTCAAAATGCTTGGATTTTTTTTTTTAACCACATATCATATACAAACTTAGTTTTACCTTGCAAAGAAATATTAAAGTCATTTTAATTTGACATGATATCACACAGAAATGCTACATCCCCATAGAAATCTCCTTTTAATAATTGCCATTGCTGATTCTGCTCTTCATAAAATTTAAGTGTCTGTTCTTGCAAAGATAAAATTTTGGCTAACGCCTGTCCCTGCAATAGCCAACATGCTTTAGAATGACATGGCAAATCCATTGTTCAACTTTAGCATGTTATAAAACTGGCCATGCCCAGTTGCATTTGCACAAATATAGTAAACAATTCTTATAACTTGTTGCAAAATTTCACTTAAAATAGTAGCTGTAGCATACAGATCTTGTTGATGCAAAATACAATGAAAAGGAATAAGAGCATCTGGATTTGTTAATACTTTTTTTTATCTGTGCAATAAATCTTTAATGTTTTCCTGTCATAGAAGGTGCACCCTCTGTACAAACACACACTAAATTTGCCAAATTTAGTCCAACTTGATGATATTTATCTTGAAAATTGTTGAAGATCTCTACTCCCTGCATTGTTTGCAGGAGTGCCCAAAGAAAGTGCCCCTTTGTAGCAAAGAAAATCTTCTGTTATGACCTGAAGTATTAAAGCTGCACTGACTCAGTAGTATCAATTGATTCATCCAAAGCAACCGAATAAGATGTATTTTTCTTTTGAAGTATTGCATGAAGTTCTGTTAAGTTGAAGACTGATTCATGCTGGTGATTAGTTATGGGTCTCCTTGAAAGAGGCAGTTGTTTCTATTTTGAAACGTTATTGAGGCCTAAACATCCTACAACTTCAACAATATACTCTTTCACAATTTCTGCATCACTGAATGGTTCCCCCTTTTTCCTGGTATAGAAGCTACTTTATAAGTTGCTTCAGTGGCCTTATTCCCAGGTCTTATTGTTAGGTCTGTCTGGATGTTCCCTGGTCCCCTGGTTCTCAGTATCAAGAATGAGTACTGGCGCTGAGTCCAGCTGATGATGGAGTGATCGCAGATCCAGAGCAATCCCACACAAATAGTTTATTACAGGAAAAAGAAAGAAGCTATGTGAAGTGAAAGTGAAGAAGAAAGCTACACAAAGGTGCACAAAGTGAAAATACGTTCCAGAGAGAGAATAGGTCAGTCTCCAGGAGTGGAGAAAGACCCAAAAGTCTGAGAACACACACACACACACACACACACACACACACACACACACACACGCGCGCGCGCGCTGCTTTTTATATGCTCACTAGTTTGTCCTGCCTTTCTCCTAGCAAGATTGGTTGTTGTTTCCTGACTTTGGGGATGATTGACAGGTTGGGGTTATATAACAGATTATATAATAGGTTACATAACACAGTGGTTATATAACAGTTTTGCTTTCTACAATGCGTCTTCCCCAAAATCCTTCACAAAAGCCCCACACATGCTATGCTAATTAGATGATAATTTGGTTCCTAGCTACAATTTGTTCCCTCTGTCCACCCTTAGCCACTTCCCTGCCCCCTGTTTACCCTCTGCCAGACCTAACATTATTGCTTGAATGAATTGTCTGTGCTTTTGCTTTTCATCTTTTAAATTCTACAACACAACCGTTTGCACTTCTTGTCTAATATAAAATATTTGTGGTCCTTATGATTGTTATAATGCTGAGGAGCGTGGAATTTCTTTAATGTTGATATTGCAGTATCACAAAACAAAGCAGATCATCTTTAGCAGATACAAGATAATATTACAATTCTCAGTCTTCAGCCAAAAGTCTGTTTTCTTCCTTCAGCATTCTCTTGGTCTTCTTTGACATCATGGGCTTTTAAGCAGATAGAATTAAAAAATACTTTCAAGCTAGCTCAGCACCTGTAGCTCAGTGAGTAGGGCACCGGCCACATACACCAAAGGTGGTGGGTTCAAGTCTGACCCAGGCCTGCTAAACAACAATGACAAGTGCAACCAAAAAATAGCCAGGCATTGTGGCAGGTGCCTGTAGTCCCAGCTACTCAGGAGACTGAGGCAAGAGAATCGCTTAAGCCCAAGAGTTTGTGTTTGCTTTGAAATGTGACGCCACCGCACACTACCCACGGCGACAGTGTGAGACTCTGTCTCAAAAAAAAAAAAAAATACTTTCAAGCTGTGTAACTATTCACAAATTCCACCTCAAACAGAAACATGGTACACCACTGTCAAAAGCTAGTAACAGACTGGAACACTCCACCCCCATAAACTCTGGCCAACCAGCCTTGTGCGGTAGTGGTGCCAGTCAGGCGGGAGAAGTTAGAACTAAATCATGAGCTTAGCAGCTTCAGTTTAGCCCTTTCCTTTGATTTTCCTTTTTTCTTTTTTCTTTTCTTTTTTTTTTTTTTTTGAGACAGACTTTCACTTTGTCACCCTCCGTAGAGGCGTCACAGATCACAGCAACCTCCAGCTCTTGGGCTTAAGCGATTCTCTTGCCTCAGCCTCCTGAGTAGCTGGGACTACAGGCATCCACCACAAGGCCCGGCTACTTTTTGTTGCAGTTTGGCAGGGGCCGGGTTCGAACCCGCCATCCTGGTTATATGGGGCCGGCGCCCTACTCACTGAGCCACAGGCACCACCCCCTTTGATTTTCTAATTGTGCTGGTCAGTATGGGAAGATTATTCTGTTGAAAATTATTTTATTATTTGTATTTTATTCTTTGGTGTTTTAAATACATTTATTTTAAAAATTTAATAAAAATAGAAAAGATAAATAAAAATGTATTAATAAAAATAAAAATATTTGTTCCATAAAATTCAGATTCAGTCAAAAGGCCACGCTTAAGGACCTAGAAGGCCACGCATGGCTTAAGGTCATAGGTTCCCCACACCTGGTCGAAGCAAATGAAAATCAGGCACTTTTTAAAGCTGTGGAAAACAAAATATCTATTTTGAAAAGAATGTCATTATAGGGTACTCAGGGGCAACAGCATTTGCACAGTCTTAACAACATGAACGATACATAATGATTTCTTCAAAAACAGTGCCAAAGGTATATGAGGAGCTATTCTGGAGAATGATGGGGGAGTGCCATTTTTCTACTAATAATTAATCGCGATACTGAGGCAACGCAAAGTTTTTCATTCTAGTCAATGATAAACTAAGAAAAACTAGAAAATATGCACAATAGTTCATTAACTCAATAATGAGCTATTAATAGCTAAAAACAATATCAGCTCTCCACTTGTGAGCTGATAATGTGAAACCACATGTTGATGAATTGGTTTGTATGATGTTGGTGGCAATAAAGCCACAAACAGGTCAGGGGTACACTGGGTTTGTCCAAAAGGAGCCCAGCCCTTGACACAGGTCCTCAGTGAGCTGATAGATGCTTGCAGGAGCCAAAGCCTGTGTCCCAGGGAAGCTACTTCCTATAGGCAACCCTTCAGCCACAACCTTATTCCTAGCAGAAATTCCCTTGTGTGGCTGCTGTGCTTCTGCCTTGTGGGGTCTCATGGTGGTGTCTTCATAGTCCCCCCAGTGTGACAGCCCACCCATGGGTTCAGGAGAGGCGGCCCCAGTGAGCTCCTGCGCTCATGCTCCTCCCAGAAGGCTGCTGTGCTCTCTGTGGGGACAAGGGGACCCCTGTGTGCCACGTGGTCACAGTCGTGGCACAGGAGGGGTGAGCTATGCTCTTGCACAGAAGGCTGAGGTCACGTCCGTTCAGAACCCTGACCCACTGATGGCTTTCCTGCCACCAACATTGCACCAGTCAACTTGTTGACCTTTGGTTGAACATTATTAGCTCTGGAGTAGAGAGCTAATGTTGCTTCTAAGCATTAGGGGCTAATTATTGAGCTAAAGAGCTACTGTGTATTTTTTCTAGTTTTTTCTAATTTTGCTATTGACTAGACTAGCTTCATGAAAGAGCCTTTCTCTGGCCCAATATCACTACTTCTGATTATCAAAGTGAAAATGAGCAGGTGCACAGTGGTGAGGCTGGGAGGGGCCTGCCTACCGAACTTCCTCTTAGTATGTAGAGAGGAAGTCACCACTGCATACTCGTCCAGAGGCCAGAGGAGGAAGTGATGATCCCACCTGTGACTCCTTCATGCTTACAGCCCACTACCAACCAGACCGACAACTAGAGCTGGAAAAAGCCCTCAGCGTTCATGCCTCTCCCCTGAGACTTAGAGAAGGGAAGGGATCTATCCCTGTCCTTGGCTGGTTAGGGTCAGAAGAGGACCAGGGCTCCTGAGTTTCAGACCAGGATCACAGGCTCTCATTAGAAATAGATCTTCGCTAATCCATTGGGTCAAACGGACGTCTCTTGGTCAATGGATAACCTCTAACGAGGCTGTACATTTTCCTGTTATTGCCACTTGCATGGAGCTGGCCTTCTCCGAGCTGCTGTCACGGGGCATGTTGGGTGCATCATCCCAAGCAGCTGCAACGTAAATGTTACCCCATTTCACTGAGTTTTCACCTTGAATCTAAGTCCATTTCTTTCTACTTGGTCCAGTTGGCTCCTTTTTTCATTTTTCATTTATTTGTGTGTAGGTAAATCCGTATTTGCAGAGCACTTCAGAAATCAGGAGGTGACAGGGTGAAGAGCAGATCTGTGACCCCCAGATCTGTGACCCCCAGCCTGACAGGGGAGATGACCCCCTGGGGCAGCCACCAGCAGATTGTCTCAGGCTACAGCACCCTGAGAGGTGAGGCCGGGCCCTGAGATACTAGATTTGCAGGATCTGGGAGAAGGGCCAGATGCAGAGGAGAGTCAGGGAAGGCTTCTTTGGGATCAGCTTTGAACTGAGAATTGAAGAGTGAGTGGGGCCCACCTGTGTGAAGAGGAGAAAATGGTGACTTAGATAAGACTGTGCACAGGTCCTTGGCTAGGAACAGGTGTGTAACTTCATGGCCAAAAAGGAAGGGAGGAAGGGAAGGAAGGAGAGAGGGAGGGGGAGGAAGGGAGGAAAGGAAGGAAGGAAGGAAAAAAGAAAGAAGGAAGGAAAGGAGGGAGGGGGAAGGAGGGAAGGAAGAAAAAAGGAAGGAAGGGAGGAGGAAGGAGGGGAGGAACGATGGAGGAAAGGAAGAAAAAAGAAGGAAGGGAGGAGGAAGGAGGGAAGGGAAGAGAGAAGGATGGAGGACAGCAAGGGAGGAAGGAGGGAAGAAAGGAGGAAGGAAGGAGAGATGGAGGAAGTTTCCAAATGGAAATCACACATGCAATGTTCTCCAGCCACAAAACAATAAAATACAGAGCAAAACAGCTGCCCAACCAAAGCCAAAATGAAATAACCAAATACATCTTAGTGACAAGAAATTTAATTGATTGCCCTACGTGTCTCTTGCCTCAAAGAGGTAAAGCCAATTTTCAGTGACAGAACAGGACATACTAAAGTTTACAGCAGACTTGCACAATTTAAAAATTAATATCTATTTTAAAAATCAATTCATTATCATGAAATTAAATGCATAATCCATGAAAATTCAAGACAACAATGCTCAAGAAAGAGAGAGCTGGAACAGGAACATAGTTGCAACCACAGGACAGAACCAGGGCTGCATTAGTGACATAGACAAATGCACGCAAGACAGAGAGGTGGCACCTGTAGGGGACCTGTGGGCAGCATGGTGGCAGATGGAGGAGAGGATGGGATTTATGCCTTCCCTGTGGGAGGGTGGGAGGCACAGACTGAGTCCTCTGGGATTGCCCACCATTTACCTCTCTTGAACAATCTCTTCAAAGTTCTTTCCAACCTTCACTTCTGGAAATTATTGACTATGGGTCTTGTGCTGGTATTTAGCCTTAGATGGAATAACCATCAGCTTTGGGCTGTCTTCCCAAGAAATCTGACTCCAGGAAAACCCGGGCCTCGTGTGCTGGGGTCTGCTACCAGCTGCTGCTACTGGTTGTCCTGGGTGATCAGAAGGACTCGGCCCCTACATAGAACTCCAGTCTCACATCAGCCAGACATGAAGCAGACAGGACAGGAAACTCACACCCCTGCCATCTTCCTGCACATCAGAAGGTACAACTACAAGCAAAACCCCTATGCCATCCTCATCCCCAAGTTTGAATGAAGAGCAGAACCGGAGGCATTTGGGGCGGGAGGTCTGGCAGAGACACCAGATGCCGTGTGAAGAAGTGGGACTCAGTTTGGTGGAGGGAGGGTAATGGGTGGGGCCACATCTATTGTGCATCTTAGAATGGGTACAGGCAATTGCACTAATGTACACAGCTATGATTTAACAATAAAAAATAAATAAATAAATAAGTATATATATATATAAAAATAAAAAGAAGTGGGATTCAGGATGGCTCCATTCCCTCAGCCCACCATGCCACCATGCCTGCCTGACAGCTCCCACCTCCAGCTCCTCCTCTGGAGGGTGGTGCAGATCTCACCTCCCCAGGGAAGGCTCTGTCTAGACCCATCCTTGCTTGTGGCACCTGGCCCTTCCCCAGTATAACTGCTTCTCTATTTGGGAATTATCCCAAAGTGAGATCAGTAAGGCAGGGATATATGTGGCCTAGCTCCCCACAGAGCATCTCACACATAGCAAGGGCTCAGCCAGTGGCTGTGGAATGGACGTTGTTGAAAGGCCCAATAGGGAAGTGATATGTCCCCAGTACATCCACATCCTGTTCCTCAAAACCAGCGGATGTGTCATTTTACGCAGCACAGAGGGATGAGGGCCGCAGATAGAATTAAGGTTGTTAATCAGTCAGCTTTAACATAGGGAGATCATCCTGGTTATTCTTTCTGCTGGCTTGGGCTCTGCACCTAGAGGTGCCTGGGCCCCAGATCTGCCCTTTCAGAAATCTCAGCACTCACCTCTGAAGGTAAGTTGAAGAGAAAACTGCAGGCTGGGGGCTGGCTCAGCCCTCACATGCACACAGAACACGCACACACAGATGCATGCCAACAGACAAGCACCAGCTCGCTGCTCATGAATCTTATCACTGGAACCCCAGCGGTAATCAGTGGGTCGGGTCCCAGGGTGACAACCCCCCCTGGACAAATACACTCTTCATCTCTCCTGCCGTCCCAATCATCTCCCTGGGACAGCACCCCCCTCCCCTGCACCTGGCTGCTTTAACCAGCCAGAGAGATGTTGCTGCCTCTGGAGGTGGAAAAAAGAACCAACCCTGCCACCTTGTGGCCAGTTGGGGGTTTATTTCTTTGTGGTGGGGCCTAAATACACAGGGCTGATAGCTTTCTGGAATCCTAAAAACACGATTTATTGCCGTAAAACATATTGTTTACTTGCCAAAACCTGGTAAGTAGTTCTCCTAAGAAACTGTGACAGAGAGAAAGCCCCATCTCAGCACATCAGCGGCCCCCTCGCCCCGGCGGGTGCAGGACAGCAGAGGAAGGCAGAAAGTGCTAGGAGAACAAACCGAAGCACCAAGCACCGTCTGGTGGATCTGGAACCTCCCAGGTGCCTGCTTCACACAGCCCTCGGGCCACCACCTGCGGGGGCCTTTGCTACACCTTTTCCTGTTTCCATTTCTTCTGCTGTAGATTGTTTTCTGCGACATAGACTCTCTGAGATAATGACACTGACAGCACACAAGCTGAGTGGCGGATGCTTGGCCCAGCAGGGGGACCACAGCAGCTGGGAGGAGTGGCCGGCCCCCAGGGCGAGGTCTTCTCCAGCCCTCCTGAAATGCCCACGCCCTGGCCACACTCTGCCCTCCTGCCGCGGCTGTGAGCAGGATGCCTGGTGTGGGGCGCCACGTGCAGGTCAGCAAGGTCTATGTTCTCATTCCCCACCCGGCCCATGGCCCCTACCAAACATCACGGAAGGGACAGGAGAGTGAAGAGTACGCTGACAGATGACACTGGGCTGTCGGCTCCAGCAGGGCCTGGCTCTGAGGACTGACCCGGCCCCAAGCAGCCCCAGATCCCCACCATCACACGGCACCATCCCCTTCTGTTCACATGGACACAAGGCCATTCACACACGGAGAGTGCCTGGAGGCACTTTCTGCCAAAATCACAGCCCCCAGTCCAGGCTGCTGGCCCTGAGGCTCTGATGGGCACAGCTGGGTCACATGGGACAGGCCAGGAAGGCTGTGCCCCTGGGTCAGACTTACCATCTACCACCCTCCCCTTCAGGGTACCTAACAACAGTGACCATCTGACCCAGTCATGAAGGCAGGGCCAGAGCAGGAGTCATATGATGCAGGGTCCCTGAGGCCTGACCACACAGTCACCGTACATGTGGGGTTCCCACCTGTAGGGGGCTCCTCGCCACTGAGCCAGGGTCTCCTAGGGCTCACTCACATGGTCAGCGTGGCCTTAGCCTGAGCACCTGTTGTGCCCTGACCCCATGTCCTTGGCCACTGACTCGCCAATACCTACGGTTGCTCTGTCAAACAGTGAAGACGTCTCTCCACACTACATAAAGAACAAATTTGTTTCTGCCGACATTCCAGAAATAGCCAGTGTGTATGAATCATTGTCCATGGGAGACAGGGCCCTTCCCCTTCTCCCGGGCTGACAGCAGGTGGGCCTGGCACACAGCCCCAAACATCCTGTACTCTGCTTATCTAGGCCAAGAGAAGTAGGTCCCAGAAATTCTTTCTTCACTAATGCATGTTTGGGACAATTCAGCACTCTGAGCTCCCTCCCAAAAGGCCCCAGTGGTACGATATTATCACTGCCAGTTTACGTTTCATGTCAAAGTGGGTGGCTCCATGTTCCTCACAGGTGTGGCAGGAGCGTCTCCTATTCACCTGCTCATTTCAGGAGCCTCTACTTTGTGCTGAGCCCTGAAATGGGCTGTGGGGCCCAGAGGGGAGGGAGGAGGGAACATCCTGTGGGGAGGGGGCAGATGAGAAGAGATCTCTGAGGAGGAGGCCTGGGCCTGTCCAAAGACTGCAGTGGTCCATCCTGCTCCTGAGGTTCCAGAGATACCCTCCAAGGTTGCTGGGAGGCAGACCTGGAGAGCGGGAAAGGTCCCTACCTTCTGAGTGAGAGCTCAGAAAGGAAGGGGGAGAAGAGGTGATCCCAGGCCCAGGACAGCCATTAGAAGGACCAGGTCCTCCCCTGAGGAGTCCCCTCCTGCACTCAGGGAAGAGGCAACTTGGGTCCCCAAGCTGTAGTGGGTGGTCAGGCTGTGTGAGGGTAGCAGAGAGACTTGGGCAGGAAGGAGATGTGGAACCATGCCTGGCCCTGAGGGTGTACAAGCAGAAGCCTTCTCAGGGGACCACAGGTGGAATATCAGGCCTGGGTTGGGAGTTGCCCAAAAGAATTTTGAGAGGCTTTATTCCTGGCCATAGCATCCCCACTGGTCCCACCTCTGACCCCAGAGAGGGATAGTCTCCAAGATCGGCATATCTCTGCACGAGGCCGTGTGGAGCTGGCCAGATCCCAGGCCCTGTGGCCTCTGCTGGGCCAGCCTTTGCAGAGAGGAGCCTCATTTATCCATGAACACAGCCCCCCATCACTGAGACACAGACCCCTCCCTTACAAGACCAGTGGAAGGGACTCAGGGTCTGCACCCCCGAGTCAGAAAAGCCTGTAATTGTAAGGTTGCTCTTAGGCCCAGACTGCTCAGAGAATTACACCCCAGCACCAAGCCCTTTTCATTTTGAAGGCCCCATTCCATAATTAGAGCTTGAAAAAATGGCATTAAAATATACAGGAGCTCGCCTACCTAGAATAGGAGGAGCAATCATGTTAGGCTCCCCACGTTCAGAAATGGCAGCAAAGCACAGCCTCTGTGCCCCCAGGCCAGTGTCATACAGGTCAACAGAGGGCAGGCACTGATGGGCATGGGAGGAGGCCCCTGCTGCGGACATGGGCCAGGTCCTGGGTCCTGGTGTAGGAGGCACAGCCCTGATGGAGGAGGGAGTGGGAGGCAGGTGGCGCCAACCCCCAGGAGGAACCTCCCCACCCAAGGGAGCAGGGGAGCCATGTGGGAGTTTTCTGAGCTCACAAGGCCACAGTCACTTATTTGGTGCCAACCAGACTCTCTTACATAGAGCCAGTGTCGTGACAGTGGGGCAGACCCTGGATGAGGGGTCACACGAGTGGTCTGATGTGGGACACAGCGTGCTGTCAGGAGAGTGTGGAGGGACATCACACAGTGAGGAGAAAGAACTGACCTTCACGATCTCGGCCTGAGGACGCCCTGTGAACCCTGCTCTGTGACTTGGCCTTACGGCCCCACGTGCAGACCGTGCTGACAACCCACAGAGTGAGGCTCGTGACTCAGTTTAGACACTGGCTGAGCAGGAGCAACAGCACCAGTCACCAAGTGGCTGAGGAGGATGTAGCGAGCCCATCAGACAAACGGGAGGGCCCAGGGTTGTGCCCCAGTAATGGTTCCATTCAAACCAACCTAAGGCCAACAACCTCCTTAAAAAGTTTCCTTGCTTGGGACATTGCACCTTTGAGGTCAGTGAAGACAGAGGGGTGCCCACATCTTTTGCTCACCCCTCCATAGGCTGCTGTGTTGGGCCAACCCCTTGTCCCTGAGCTGGCGGCCTGACCAGACTCTCATGCTGAGCAAAGCAAATCCGCAAATCCCACGGTGTGGTTAGCTTCCCAGTTCCACTTCGTGCTTCAGTCTCTATATGAAAACTTAATTGCAACATGCTCAAATTATGTTTCCCTACTCCCACAAGCTCAGGCCCTTCCAAATGAAGTAATGAGACCCTAATTTCCTCTCTGAGGGCCATTATCAAACAGCTTCTCTGCTGTGTCTCCTCCTGACCACATCCCTGCTCAGATGTTCCCTTCCTACAGGGTCCTGGGTACAGGTCAGGGCCTGGTTCAGCCCATCCTCCCTCCAAGACTCAGGATGGGTCCCTATTCTCTCCTGTGAAGCAAAGAGAGCTCTGGTGGCTTCTATTCCTTGGCAGCCTTAGCAAATGGGTCGAGGTCTTCACCAGGCCTGGGGGAGCTTAGAGTCAGCAAAGGAACCTGCTGTAAAAATCTTAAAGTTGCTCTATTCCTTTGTCTAGGATTCCAAAACACTTAGCATTGCCTGAAGGAACCTAGATTGAGTCTGACCTCCATAAATTAGCTGCACCTGTGTGGATGAGAACAGACGATTTGTTGAACTTGATTCTTGCATTGCATTTGCATAATACTCTCATTTAAATAATGAGAAAAAGAGGAGGTAAGGAGGTGGAGGATGGTGGGATACAGCCTCTGAGCCTGAGGGCTCCCGGTGGGAGGAGCCCAAGAAGAGAGCTGTCCCCACCTACAACATGACTTCCACCTCTCAGGAATCACATGGCAAATGATGTCTTCTGGGGACAAAAGAAGCATCCCCTGTGGCCTCGTCTGTGTGGCCCACAGTCACCTAGTGGGGACATGGACACAAGTCCCAAAGGGAGGCTGTAGGCACAGCTCAGAGCAGAAGGCCTGGGCCAGTAAGAGGCCTCGACAGCTTCCACCAAGCTATATTAATCATGCTTTTTAAATTTTCCTATATTGTATAATGCTTTGACACACTGGGACCTCAACGGCCAAGAAGAGACTGCCTCTTCCAGGGCCAGTCAATTCCTAAGAACAGCGAGCCCCTCCCCAGTGAGCGTGCCTCTCACATGCAAAATGACCAATGCAAGCCCCACCTGCCGCTGCCTCCTGCTTGGGCTCTCACACTGCAGGACCAGCATTTCCCCTGTCCTAAATCACCCACTACTAGGATCCAGACAGCCAGAGAGCACCCCCAGAGCCAAGGATCCTCCAAAACAATTCAGACTTCCCACCCCAGGTCTGCTCAGCTGCTGCTCCTTCCGAGAACCACATGAAAAGGTTTTTCAGACACTTTCTCCTCACTCCTGCCTTCTAACAGATCCAGTGCTTCTCCAGGTGGCACTACGTGATATGGCAGGCCTCTTCCTCATGGGAACTGTAAGTAATAAACTCTCCATTCAGGGCAGTTGTTTGTGTGTTTGTCATCTTATCATACAGCATTAAAACACAAGGCCCTGTCACCCTGGAAGCCTGGAAGGAACAGGAGATGCCTTACAGGTACCCAAGCCCTGGGCTCATAAAGCAACAGAAGAAATGAGCAAGGGACAGCCCAGGAAGGAAATGGGCAAGGGACAGACTGCAGGAGCTCAGAGAAGAGGGCCATGTGCAGGATTCCCTCGGCCAGAGATTGAAATCACTAAGTGTAACACCATCTTCCAAAATCACACCTTGCGCCTAGATAGTGACCCATGTGGGGACAGCTGCTGCATTTGAAGACTGTTCAACGTCGATCTAGGTGGGCTCTTTGTAAACATCTGTTTGTACACAGGCTAGGCTCTATACCAGTGTTTTTCAACTTTTTTAATCGCATGTCATACTTGAACCTATAGTTAAACTTTCACAGCACACTTAAATTATGCAGATCAAAAAAAAAAGAGAATATACTTAACAGTGCTTTGAATTTCTTTCAAAAATAATTTAATTAATGGTCTTTCAAAATGTTCACGGGACACCTAGGATCCTCTCATGGCACACCAGTGTCATGCACACTGGTTGAAAATCACTGCCCTAGACAGAAAGGCTGGCCTCTATCCAGATCAGCTCATGTCTGGCTCCCCCAAATGCAAAGATGCTCTAAAGGCACATCGCTCACAGTTGGCCCAGGCAGAAGCAATTTGCAGAGCTGACATCAAAGTAGCTGCCCTGGACCCAAGCTCAGTGTCCATCCTCAGGTCTCCTGTTGATGCATGAACACCAATTCTCTGGCCCTGGACCCCACGCCCCCACCTGCTGAGGAGGGCTTGGCCACAGTACGTAACTTATTTTCATGCATGTTGCTGCTATACTCTGCCCATCCTTGCAAAGCAAGTGGGCAGGGGGGAAATGAACGTGAGAGCCCTCTTAATTATCTGCAGAGACCCCAGACTAAGCTGCAGCTCCCAGCCCCACTCTTTCTGCTGTGAGGCTGTGAAATATCCATGAAGTGCATTTGGGCTTCAACCAAGCTTCCTGTGGGATGGTATGGGGAAAACTTTCTTTCCATTTCTGAAATAATTCTGCTAAACCTTTTTGACCACCCAGAGACAAACTGGTACTTGTAGCACACTCTCAGCTTTTGAGGAGGAATGGGGCTGCCTGTAATGCATAGTTATATTTAATAAGAAACTAAACTGAAAACTCGTTACATGAAATGAGCATTTGGATTCTCATCTTGGCTCAGAAATGATTGGGAAATCATTGGAGATTTATTCCTCCCTAGAGGCAGCTCTCAAATCCACAGTCATCTGGCTTCTGCATGGTCATGTATACAGAAACTATCCCGCTCCAAGGTGAGCCAAGAGGTCTTGAGAGACATTGGCAAAGGGGCTTCTGACTGTGGCAACACAGTGCTCCCTTTTTACCTCCAAGCAGAGATGCTTGGCCATACCCAGCACTGGGGAAACACCAGGAAAAGCCAGCAAGGGCTGTAAGAGCCTCTTCTGCCTGCCCAGCCCCTTGGGTCCCAGCAGAAAGCATGGGTGTATGGGGAGGCACATAGCCCTCTGTTGCTGGGGTGGAGGCCTCCAAGACCACTCCTGCAAGTGGGTGTGTGTGGAGGTGCAGGGTCAATCAGCCTGCGCCTCTGCCCCGGGCCAGGCAGGCTCTTATGCTGCTGCATTTGGTCACAGCCTTCCTGAGCCTTGTCTTCAGGGCTGAGACAGCCAGGAGGCACAGGGATGGAGGGAGTGGCTTGTGTGGAGCGCAGGCTTGGAGATACCACAGCTTCTAGTCTCCTTGGGCCTCTCTCCACGTGGCCTGTGCATCAGGCGGGGCTCACCACCATCCCCACACTGCACATGAGAGTCCCTTGTTGCTACTGTGCTGCATGGGGTGTGCATGCCTGAAGGCCCAGCTCTGGAGTCAGACTGTCAGGGCAAAACCACCAACCCTGCCTGTGCTCGCTGTGTGGTCTTGGGCACATAACTCTACCTGTCTGCACTTGTTCTCTCATGTTAAAAGGAGGAGCATAATCTCATATGCATTTATTTGGGATTACACCAAACAGAGCTGTAGTCATGAATGGTTGGCACTGATCATTTCAGAGATGATGCCAGGAGGAGCCAGGAACTGAGTCAGTATGTGAGATCCAGCTGCTGCTGTGAGCCCGGTGAGGGCAGTCACAGGGCCCACAGCGTCCAGTCCAGCCCTGGGGCCAGCACCCAGAGCGCTGGGGGCCAGAGCTGTTGAAGACCCATCCCAGGAGTGCACTCTCCAGTCTGTTCATGTGTCCTCCGTTGCTTTGCACACACATAGCCACACCCTTCTCCCAGGAGAAATGAGGGCAGCTGAGAAATGACCCCTTCTGAGGTCCTGCCAGGGTCCTTTCCCCCGTGACCAAACACAGGGTGTTCAAAGGAGTTTCCACATCCTTCAGAGGGAGGGACACCTTGGCCATGGAGCTGGCTGACCCTAGTACAGGGGAGGGGACACTGGATGACACTAATACAGACAGGGGAATGCCTGGCCACAGAGCTAGGTGACAACCATACAGGGAAAGGGACACCTTGGCTGGGTGACACCAATTCAGGAGAGGGGACAACTGGCCACGGAGCTGGTGACACCCCGAAGCAGCAGGCAGGAAGCCTCCACATAGGTGCTGCCCTCAGCCTCTGACTCATTTGTTCACTCATCCATCGGCCACTTGCTGAGCACCTGCTCCCTGCCAGATACTCTTCTTGGCACTGGGGACAACATCTGAAGACAGACAAACCCTGGTCCTCAAGAGCTCACCCTCATACAGGAGAGGCAGACAATACACCAGAGAACAAGTGGCAGGTGGTGAGGGTGCAGGGTCATGAAAGCAGTCCGTGAGGAGAGTGCAAGTGGGAGACCAGGCCAGGCTGCCCTGGGCAGAGGGGTTGGGGGCAGGGCCTTCTGAAGCCGGATGCTGGCGGAAGCCTGAGACTGCAGCTCCCGATGATCTCTTCAGGCTGAGCTGAGAAGGGGGCAGGGCACTTTCTGTTGGCTGCATAGAGCTAGCCCTCCCCGGAGCAGGCTTCGCTCTGGGTCCCAGACTTCAGGCTGTCCTCCCTGCCCCTGCAGGTCAGCCTGGCCAGCGTCAGCACCCAGTCTCCAGCTCCTGCACAGCGCTGATGCCAAAAACATGAGAAGAAGACAGATCCGGGCTGCCCTCAGAGGGCTCACAGTGGGCAGGGCCAGCAGGAGGACGCGTGGAGGGGAGCCTGGGCACAAGGGGCGGCAGTGCTGCAGGTCTTCAGATAGGACGGGGTGGGGGTGGGGTGGGTGAGGAGCAGTTGAGGCTGGGGGCAGAAGACAGCAGGCTGACGGGGCACAAGGCAAAGCATGGAATGAGTCTTGGATAGAGAGGGTGAGTTGGGCACGAAAATCCTAGCGGAGCAACCTGAGAGGGACGAGGAAGTCTGAATTGCTTGGTGCCCCAGGGTGGGCTGCGTATACGTCGGGACTTCCCACCTGAGGACAGCCCCAACGTGGACCCCACAGCACTTCTTCCCGTTTACCTGCCGCTTAAGGGCTCAGGGAACCAGCGATGAGCAGACTTCCACCTCACCCTCTGCCTGTGAGTCAGCTCATGCAATAGCCCAAGGGCGACACCGGATGCCTCTAACTTCTCTAGAAAAAGCTCATCTCTGACAGGGGTTGTGCAACCCCCTGCAGGGGAGGCAATGCTTAAAGCTCAACTTCTCATTTTATCCTGAAAACCTGAGAATCTTCCAAACATGAAGAGGTTTGCTTCTTTCTTTTGCTTGCTTGCTTTCTTTCTTTTTTTTTTTTTTTTTCTTCCCAGTTAGAAAAGAGAAGGAAATATTCAGGGAAAGGAAAGGGTAGGAATAAAGAAGACCGTGGAAACCCAGCGGGAACAAGCCAGACTTAGCTTCTGCTGAGCATTTCATTGAACTTTGCACTGAAGTACTGTGTACTTACAGGAAAGTGCTCGGAGGGACAAGCCAAGCACCTTCTGGCCAGCACTGAGACCCCAGAACAGGGCACAGCTGCCCCCAATGCCTCTGTGGTCCTCCTGCAGGACCTCCCCTGGGGAAACCTACGCCCACCCTGGCAGCACAGATTTGTTTTCCCTGTGGGACCAAAAAGGAAGCAAAGGAGCAAGGAATGAGGGAAGCTTCCCTTTGGAAAGTGGCCTGGGACACAGGCACCAGCCCTCAGCAGCTCCAAGGAGACCTCGCATCCCACAGCAAGGCCAAGGGTGCGTCTCACACATTAATGACTAAAAGCGGTTTTATACCACTTACACACATTCTCTTGAGAAGAACAACATATTTCTATTTTTTTTCTATATGGATTTAAACATGAAGGTATTTACATTAATTGGATAGGGATTCAATTTTGTCTTGATTACCTTTGACTTCAATGAGTTAATGGGTGTTAAGCAGCCCACTTGCCTCTAATCATGGAACAGTATTATAGCTTATTCTATTTGCATTTTAATTATAACCCTTCTCAGAATTTCTCCAATTGCCAAGATCAGAGTGGAGATGTCCATCCAGTATCTGGAGCTGAAGCCCGTGGTGGCCCAGTCATGGTCCTTGCCGTGACTCTTGTCCCCATCCGTGAAGGGCCAGAATCAGCCACAAATGACCGCTTGTCCTTGATGCCTAAGACACTTTGTCTTTGTTTTCTCTGTTATTGAGGGAGTAGATGAGATTCCTTCTTCACAAAAGAAGAGAAAGACCTGAGAAACTCCTTCCTGAGGAACTGATTAGGGCAGCGGTTCTCAACCTGTGGGTCGCACCCCATAGGAACTGTATTAAAGGGTTGCGGTGTTAGGAAGGTTGAGAACCAGTGGATTAGGGGGTTAACAGGTCACTCTCCCAGGGTGGAGGGAAGTCTGTGTTTTTTGTTTCTTTGTTTTATTTTTTTTTAATCTCATTACGTTGCCCTTGGTAGAGTGTCGTGGCGTCACAGCTCGCAACAACCTCAAACTCTTGAACTTGGGGTTACGTGATTCTCTGCCTCAGCCTCCCAAGTAGCTAGGACTATAGACGCCCACCACAACACTTGGCTATTTTTTGGTCACAGTTATCATTGCTGTTTAGCTGGCCCAGGCTGGGTTCAAACCCACCAGCCTGGGTGTATATGGCCAGCGCCCTAACCACTGAGCTACGGGGCCACGGGAAGTCTGTGTTTTACAAGCAGACCAAGGCAGATGCCGATACCTCCTGTACCTCAGAAGGAATATGGGGCAATGAGAGGGCAGGGCAGGGCCATCATCACCTCCAAAGCCTCTCCTTGGTGTGTGCCAGCAAAGAGGACTTCTCTGGACAAATTCAAATGCTCTGAGGTTGCTGGGCTGCAGGCTCCTCTGCACAGCCTAGACTGGACACCCTCCCCTTGGAGACACCTCAGCTCATGTCTGTCTTTATGCCTTTTCCAAGCTGGAAAGTATGTGATCTCTGGGGCATGTTTGTCCCACCTGATTTGACAGGACATCATACATGCACTTGCTAGGGATGGTGCTGATGGTAGAACAAGATCAAGGTTACAAAATGCCTCTCAATCACTGCAGAGTAAAGAGCGGATGGGAAACTCCTCTGCTCATGCTGCTGCCTTTAAATGGTCTTTCAGAAAATTGCCAGAAATGACAAATCGAAGGAAATATGAAAGTAATTGCATTTCACCCTATACATTCCTGAGAATTGCTTCTGTAAATGACAAAAACATGGTCCAAATTGACACCAGTCCATTAAATCACCATTAGTCTGTGGTGTGTGCAGGCCTTTGTGTGTGTGAGTGTGTGTGTGTGTGTCTGTGGGTGCACATGGTTGTCTCCATGCAAAGGCTCACATGCAGCAGAACAAAGCCAACCCGTATAAAAACAACTGTGTGTAGAGAACCAGCAAATGAAACAGGTTTTCCCAAAGATGGAGCTGCAGAAACATCCTTGAAACGTAACAGCTGGGTCTCCAGATGGAAAAAGCATGCATAGTCCTGGCAACCAACCCCCAGGGACCCTCTTCCCCCACCCTGTCCTGGCCACTGGCCCCACAGAGGAGAAGGCACATGCTGTTTGCTGCCAGGGCAGGAGCAAAGCCACACAGCAGGCAGGAGAAGGCAGGATGTCTCAGACCCCAAGGGCAATATCAAGTGCAAAAGAACACTCCACTTTCTTTTTCTTCTGCTAGGTCCAAGTGAAATAAAATTTATGCTTAACAAAAAAAATAGCTCTGGGCAGTGCCTGTAGCTCAGTGGTAAGGGCGCATGCTCCAGGGCTGCTGGGGCTGGTGGGTTTGAATCCAGCCCCAGCCTGCTGAAACAAACAAACAAACAAAATAGCCGGGCATCCCAGCTATTTGGGAGGCTGAGGCAAGAGAATCGTTTGAGCCCAAGAGTTTGAGGTTGCTGTAAGCTCAACCATGGCACTCTTAACGAGGGCAGTAAAGTGAGACTCTGTCTCAATTAAAAAAAAAAAAAAGCTCTATCATATCACTGTATTGCTAGACAAATGTATTTGTCTACCTAAACAGCTAACTAACTGAATAGCAAAACAGAGTATCACTGCTACCAATTCATCGTCATCTGCCAACTCTCTATTCTTCCATCACTGAAGAAGCACAGGAAGACAGCAAGAGGAGGTTCATGTAATGCTGACGATGGCTCATTTCAGTAGTGTGGAAAATTGGAGGGTTACTATTTTTTCTACCTTCTCTTGTTAGAATTCTCTATAGCAAGCCTGTGTCATTTTTATTTTTTTAAAAAAATCAATGCAAGAAAGAAGGGAGGAAGGGAGAGAAAAGAAGAGGGAGAAGGAAGGGAAGAGGGAGGGTGGACTCTGATGAAGGCTGTGAGTGGCTTTGTAGGGATGTTGTGCCCAGTCGAAATCCCCACACAGACCACCGAGGAGCTGAATCTGGTGCAAAAGCAAAAGAGCCGTTTTATTGCAAGTTCGAGTTTGGACTCCCGGGGTCTCCATTACAACGGATCCATGCCAAGAGCCCCGAGCTCTAGAGCAGAGGGTTTTGATGGTCCCTGCAGCGCGTGTGCAGCTTGAAACAAAGGGGGCCCTTCTGGATTGGTTAGGGTGAGGAAGGGTCCCTGATTGGTGGGCAGTTGTCTCATGATGCCTGGGCTTGCCTGGAAGGTGAAACTTACTGGGTGAAATGGCGGGGGTGGGGGGGAGCGACACTTAACTCCTAAGATGGCGCTGGTCTGGTTCTTTCAGGGACACAAGTGTCAATGGAGACCTCGATCAGGGACAGAGGGACCCAGGCAGACTCAGACAGCAGGGTTTCCCTGCCAGCTGAACTGACCAAGCTCCAACATTGTGCTTCCCTTCTTAAAATTAGTCAAGAGAACTAGGACGTGTCTTAGGATCTACACAATGATTTCTAGTACTTCTCACAATCAGATCCAGATTCTCACCACAGCCAAATATCTGAAAAGCCCAGAAGATGCTAGCACGGCCAGGGTCCCCTGCATGGTCACTAAGGCCCCCCACTTGACACACACACTCTCTCTCGCTCACACACACATACCCACACACGCAGACATACACTCACAGACTCACACACTCAGCTTATACATAAACACACACACACACTCATAGTTATAGATACTCAGACTGACACAGATTCACACTCACACTTGCACATACACACACACTTAGCCACACATTCACACTTAGACTCACACAGACTCACACTCACACAGATTCACACTAGCACACACTCACATACACTCAGACTCACACATTCTGTCATACATATTTGTCATACACACTCTCACATGCCCACACTCAGTCACACATTCACACACCAACAATACACACAGTCACAGAGTCATACACTCATAGACTCATACACTCACCCTAAGTCACCCACATTCACACGTACACACACTCACAAACTCACACACTTATACACATACACACTCCCACCCTCCCACCCATACACTCACACCCACACAGTCACACATACACCCCTAGACTTGCATATACTCTCACAAACCCCCAGAATCTCTCAGACTCACAGATTCACAATTGCACATACTCACAAACTCACACACTTGCATCACACACACACCCACAGTCACACACACTCATCCAAAGTCACACACACTGGCATGCTTGACTCATCATCTTCCCCTACAGGAAGCACCTTCCCATAGGAATCTGTATTTGGAGTCTGGAGCCACGTTGTTGCCTGAGCAGCAGCCTGTGCGGTAAGCCCACTCCCATGGCCTGTCTGCATGGAGCTGTTCCCATCCAGGCGTCCCTGGACTCGCCCTCCGACCCAGGGTCACTTCTGGCAGGGAATAAGGTGGACTCAGCAACAGGGATCCTCCCGTTCCTCGGGGCTGTGGCAGTGAGCGTGGGAAGCTGGCATACAGCTGACTGCTCACTGAGCAAGGCATGCCCAGCACTGTAGGACAGCAGTCAGACTGGCCCTGCACACAGGGCTGGGGGACACTGGCCCAGAGGGGACTAGGGATCCAGGATCACCTCCTCTGCCTCAGGCTTTACATCCACAGGGTCGAACTGTGCTGAGTTAAGATGGCCCCAACCTATGCCCCCTAAAGCAGGGTCAGAGAGCACCGGAGACCAGAGACCCAGGCTCTGGTCCTCCTCCCACTTAACTCTCTGAGGGCCTCAGTATGGCCCCTCCCCTCTCAGGACCTCAGTTTCCCCATCTGTACACTGAGCCCTTCCCATCTCTTGTGTTTCATGGAAATGGATAAGGGGTCAGAGAGACAGTGGGTGATTCGCCAGCTTTGGCCCAACAATAGATCCTTCAATGACACTGTCCAGAAAGCAGCTCTGGACAGAGCAAAAGGAAAGCTGCCATGAGTCCTTCCAGAGGGGCAGGGCCCCTTGAGTCCCCAAGGTAGGAACCCACTGTCACCACCGCATGTGCAGCCTGGCACACTGCTGCTGGAGCCCTCAGGGTCAGCAATCTGGACCCAGCCATCCTGTTCAAAGAGAAGTGACCCTGTCAGGACCAGGGAAGGTAACTTTAGAACCATACTCCTCCTCACCAGGGAAGTGAGTCATGCTGTGTTATGATTTGGCGGTCACCTGGCATACATTTGCAACAAAGTCAATGAAGAGGTGATAAAGCGACCGTCTCCATTCCAGAAAACATTAGCAACTTCTTTTCTCTAAATCACAACTTTGATAAAGTAATTTCTATTCAGAAGACTTAGTGCAATTATGGTGCAGAGCTTGGATACATTTACAATCAATTTCATTTACAATCAACCTGGCGTCTCCAACACACTAATTGAAGCATTATTGCTATTGTCTTCTGTATAAAATATGCACAAAGCATATTTCTTTTTATTTATTCTGCAAAGGAATAGCCTACTCTGGGCATGTAACATTCCATCAGATTTTACCAGGCTACAGGACCACCAACCCTCATACCTAGAAAGACACTGAGACCTGTGGAGGTGGAGGCTTGTTTTGGTGCCTCTATGATGGCTTTTCTGTGTGGCAGTTACCCCCAGGTAACCAGAGTCCCCTCCCTCCCACCATACTCATGGTTTATAAAGAGCACTTAGGTCTGCAGGCCCTGCATGCTGGAAGGAAGACCCGCCAGGTTCCCCCACAGCCTTGCACACAGTCAGAGATTCTGGGATCGGGAGCACCCAGGTCCCTCACCTTTGTCCCTGACCTACTCGCGATCCCTTATGGCCACTTTTGTAATAATACTTGTCCCTTACACATAGCTGGGATGCTGTCTTCCACCAGAAGCCCTCCTTTGTAGACTCAGACAGGTGTTGATACACTGCCAACAAGCGGGGTGTGGTCACTCAGGATAGAAGGTCATTTTCTGAGACTTCTCTTCTTGCCCTACTTTGCCCTGGAGGCCAGGCTGGGTCTTGTCCACCTCTCAGGAGACTGGTCTCTAGTAAAGACCTGGGACATGGATACCACAGCAAACAGTAAACTCCAGCCCCTGGGCCTTCCTACTGAAGTAGCCACAAGCCCCAAATGTGCAGATTTTATGGCAAAGAGACCCAGTAACAACATCTGGGGAAACAAATCAGATCTGATTTTTTCTGGATGACAGTGATAAGAATTGCTACTCCAGCCACAGAAGGGGTCAGATATTTTCAAATCAGAAATACGGGTGGGGCCTGGTGCAACCACGCACACCCATAATCCTAGCACTCTGGGAAGCCAAGGCAAGAGGATTGCTTGAGCTCAGGAGTTTGAGGTTGCTGTGAGGTATGATGACACCACGACACTCTACCCAGGGTGACAGAGTAAGACTCTGTCTCAAAAAAGGAAAAGAGAGGACAAAGAAAGAAAGAAAGAAATATAGGTGGAATGTATCAGCCAAAAGGAAAAACATGTGTCAACCTTAACTAGGGAGGCCTAGGGGACGATGACCAAGATCCAGAGCTTTCCCCTTTCAGACCACACCCTTCAGCCATCTTTGTATACACTGGCCTGCTCCGAGCACCTTCCCTGCTCACCTCAGAACCTGTCCTAGGGACTGGCCAGGAAACACTTCCTCTCTCACACAACTTCTCTCCGTGGGGCTGGCTTCCTGCCATCTGTGTCCCTCCATGAAACTTCTCCCTCCTGTGGGAGCTTGTTAAAGTAGAACAGCAGAGTGAAGGGTATAGAGCCCTGTGGGGTTTCTGGACATGGCTCTGGCCAGAAAGGCTCACGGACTTGGTGTGGTCAAGGAACCGCAGCAGAGGGTGGTCCAGACAGAGACGCCGGCCATGCGTGGGCCCCTCCTGTGTGGGCCTATCCTGCTCTTAGTCGTCGCCTCTTTCGGGGTACTCCCTACCCTGCTCCTCACGTCCGTGGGGCTGACAGCTGACCCCTTCCATCTACGCAGCCCAGCGCCTTCTGACCCGGGCACTGCTGCACGTCCCACAGGACTGGAGCAGGGTTTCCATGACTCTGCGCCTGGTTGGCCTATCACCACCAAAACCTTCCTATCTGCAGCTTCCTGGAGTCCCAGAATGCCCTCCCACTCTAGTTTATTTTCTTCATTTCCATTTTTCATCTTCCCTGTAGAATGTGAGCACCATGAGGACAGAAACCCCAGCTCTTCAGGGACTGATTAGCAAATGGCCTTAGGCCAGTCACCCTCACCAGTCAGCCGGGAAGCATCGTGCCTCCCCCTGGGGCTGCGGTGGGACAGCAGGAGCTCAGCTGCATGTTCATGAGTGCCCTGCCGTGAAGTCTCCTAGACTTAGAACATGGCTAATACATGCTAAGGCTAAGCACCCCTGGCACTGGCATCATTTGCTTCTACCTATCCAGCGCTTCAACCAGGGCCTGGCATGTGGGAGCTCTCAGTTAACACAGGTCAAAACAATAAAGGAGTGAGTACGTGAGGGAGTGGGGGTGCCCTAGACACAGGAGCTGGCCCACTGCAGCCTTAGACCCCGCCTGCTGGGGCTTGTGATCCCTGGCCCAATCTCTGCCCTGGGAAGACAGGGCGATGCTACTGGAGAAGGTAAAGGGAGCTTCCTAGAAGAGGCAGCGCTGGGCTGGGTCACAGATGCTAGGAGGTCACAAGCCATACAGCAAAGCACAGGTGTTTAGTGAGGGGTCAGGACTCCTCGGGAGTACGTGCTGGGCAGATGGTCTGAACACTCCAGAGCATGGTCTGTGCGAAGGCCCAGAGCTTCTTGCCATGGAACTTTCAAGGGAGTTTGAGACCTACCATATCAGGGAAACTGCCACAGGACCATTGGTGGCCCTCCTAGGTGCTAAGGATGGCCTGTGGGCAGCTCTCTGACCACAGTGGGTGGCTTTTAGTGCAGGGCCAAGGGCAGAGCCTCAGCAGTCAGGGGACCCCTGCTGGACAGCTCTGGAATAACAGAGCCTGTGAGGGTTGAGGGATGGGACCTGCACTCAGTGTGCGCTTTTCATTCTCCTTCCCTCTGACAGTGCTTAACTTGTCCAGGGGTGTGGGCTGACAGCAGCAGACCTCAGCACAGATGACTATGCATTTCACCCCAATAAGGCTCATTCTCCTCACTGGATGCTCAGGGAAGTCCCTCACTTCCCCCAGAACAGCACCCTGTCAGAAGGTCCATGGGTTTAATGAATAGTCTGCACGTGTCTCAGCCACAGTAACCCAGGTCTGTGGGTTACTTTTCACTATTGTCCCCCACATCCACACAGAGCAGATGACAGCTACTGTCTGGGGGCTCTGCTTGGCATCTTCCCTCCACAGTCTGGCCCTGTGGAGGCTCCCAAAGCTGGTGCTTGGGAGGTAGCTGGCCCCATCCAGACAGGCTAAGTGAGGGGGCTGCGGGACCACGTCTCCCAAGAGCATCCCCCATCACAGTCCTTTAAGTTTGGGGAGAACCCCTCTACACCAGCCCTGTCACCCTGGGTTGCCCTTCCTGGTGTCTGGCTCCATCTTAAGGGTTCTCTAGGGAAGGCCTTCATACGGATAGGAACACCTACAAGTGACGCCTGTGGGGAAATCCCACCACTGCTGCCCTAACAACATTCTCAACAAACAGCCTTCGAACGTTAGGTCTCCACTGACTTTCTCAAGGGGGTGCTGGTCAGCTTCGTGGCCCATTCCTTCATGCCCTGGTTTGGGATGCACAGGACACACCTCCCGGGAACACCCAGTGCAGACACTGAGAGACAAATGACGCCCCGGCCCCCCTAGACTCTCAAGCTGGCTGTTCTTTACTGCCCAGATCTCAAGACCAGGAAATATCCCCCAGTTACTTCTCTCTACCAGTCCTTGCCTGAGTCAGTGGAAGGTGCTGAACCCAACTCTTAGTGTAACTGAATTCATTTCTCCCATTCCTACCTCACAGGTAATAAGCAGGTCTCAGACCTGTCCCAGGTGCTGGAAACACAGAATAAAGATGAGATGTGCTTGTGCCTGCCTTTGGAGGTGTGCTGTGGAGGGACCCCAGGACTTTACCTTCCCAGAGGGCACTGGATAGCACGGGCCATTCCTTCATGCCCTGGTTTGGGATGGTTGCTCCACAAAAAAGAGTTCAACTGACAAATAAATGGGGCACCCATTCTACTTTACTCCACCTGGGAGATTCATGCACATTTGTATGTGAAAGACTCAGAAAAATTTTGCAGTAATAAATCCTCTTTACCCAGAGTTTCCCGAGCTTTCCTGATTACAATTTCTTTTAAAATTTTAAATAGAACAATTATTAGCATTCCTCAAAATACCAGCATGGATACTGTGGGCTTAGTGTCAGAGACAAGAAAAACAGGGCTGGCTCGGCGCCCGTAGGACAGTAGTTATAGCACCAGCCACGTACACAGGGTGGAGGGTTCAAACCCAGCCCAGGCCAGCTAAGAAACAATGACAACTGCAATAAAAAAAATAGCCGGGCATTGTGGTGGGCGCCTATAGTCCCAGCTGCTTGGGAAGCTGAGGCAAGAGAATCACCTAAGCCCAAGAGTTGGAGGTTGCTGTGAGCTGTGACGCCACAGCACGCTACTGAGGGCAACATATTGAGACTCTCTCAAAAAATAATAATAAAATAAAGAAAATCAGGGCTTCTGAGAAGAAATCTGCCATGTCCACCTTGCAAGTGGGCTGCAGAGTAAAATCTGAACCCAGCAGCACCTCACCCACTTGTTAGGTCTGGGTCACTGTTACATCCCCACCCTTCATCTGTTTTTACTCATCAATTAGTTTGTGTCTACACATTTTGTGTGCAAGAACCCCTACGGGACATCAAAAATCAGAAGTTTTCCCTCTGCCTTAGTAGCTATCATCTGCTCTGTGTGGATGTGAGAGACAATAGTGAAAAGAGCATGGTCTATGCCCTAAGATGAGGATAGAGTGCAGAGAGGGTCATGGGTCATGGGTGAGGAGGGCAGGAGGTCACGAAGCCTTTAGACATCCAGACAGAAAGGTACAGGGCCTCTGCCTTATCCTAGTTTTTGGCAGACTAGGAACACCCAACAGATCACTCCCAAAGAGGGGGTGACACGGTAGCCTCTCCCCTCTGCCCCTGCATACAGGATTTATTTATTTATTTTTATTTTGGAGGCAGAATCTCACTTCGTTACCCTCGGTAGAGTGTTGTGGCATCATAGCTCACAGCAACCTCAAACTCTTGGGCTCACACGATCTTCTTGCCTCAGCCTCCTGAGTAACTGGGAACTATAGGCATCCACTAAATGCCTGGCAATTTTTTTTTTAGAGACAGGGTCTCACTCTTGCTCAGGCATCTGGGCTTGAACTCCTGAACTTAAGCAATCCACCCACCTCAGCCTCCTGGAGTGCTAGGATTACAGGCGTGAGCCACTGCGCCCAGCGTGAAGATGGGTTTTATATCTAGCAAGATAAAGCAAAGGTGCTACACTGTCTCTGGGCAGGCTGCAGGGAGCAGCTATGTGAGGTCTCGGTAATAAACAGTAGCAAGCAGGTTGGGGAAGGAGAATAGAATCTGATGCCGAAACTCCCTCCCGAGGGCCAAAGGCGGGCATGGCTCAGTAGTCCAGTGCCCAGGGTATCTTTGTGGACAATGCTGGTTCTCACATTGCTTCCTTAAGGCTATCCTCTCCCTTTCTATCAGACACTGTCTGTCTTTGCAGCTTTAAGATAGATTCTGTTTTATGAAATTCAAGCTCATATCTTGTTTTTCTGTGTGAGTGAAGCAATGGTGACCTGAACCTTGACTGGTTTTGTTTCTAGATGGCCCCCTAACTCTTGCAGACGGCGTGTGCATTTCTCAGGCCCTTAGGCGTCTGTCAGCTCTAGGTTGGCCTGGAGACTTCTGGACTTTCTCCTCTTAGAGGCTGAAACATTTTTCTGCACCTTGGGCCTTGGGAAAGTGTGAAGAGTCCTGCAGAATCCCCGGGCTGTGCCTCCCCGCTGAGGGCCTGCTGTGGCCTGACCGGCCCTCGTGATCTTTCCCCACCAGGGCAGCCCACTTCTATCTGAGACAGGCGGCTGTCCCTTCACTGGCTTCTCCACAGCTCCTGCTTTCAAAACTCACCCCGGATCCATAAAGGAAGTAAAAGTTGAGGTGCCCACCCAGTTTCTCTGTCTCTGGGTACTGAGCAGGGGAGGAATAGGAGCCTGGCAGGGCAGTATTTTCTCTTTAATCTTAACTTTACAGGACTCGCACTTTGAAGTCGATCGCATCAGCTTTCCCCTTCTTACTTTAGCTAACATAGGCCAGTTTGTTCACTGATTTTTGCCATCCTTGGCCCATTTCATTAACACATCAGGGTGGGAATTCGGAGGTTCCCAAGACAGAGGCTAAGGGGCTTTCATGGACATGGTAGAGAGGTTCACAGAGCCTCAGGGAGGTGAATCCTCTGACAAAGGGGCCTGCAGCTCTAGGACCTGGAGCCGCGGAGGAGGCCCCTCGGTTGCTCCACTCACCATTGCTGCCTGTCGGTTTGGTCTCTGAAATCAATTCTTTCATCGTGACTTTCCCTCTGCTGGCACAAGCTGGAGCCCGCGCAAGTTACCTGAAGACAACATCCCTCTCAGATTTCTGAGACAAGAAACAATTATGCTGTTTTAAATAGAGAGATAGATTGCAGAGACAAACCATTTATAATGACTGTGATGTAGAAGGTGTTTCCAATGCTAATCTGCCTTCACAAAGAGAGGAATTTTGTTTGTAAACTTCACACACAGAAAATTGATTGCGCTGTCTGTGCGATAATTATCTGTCCTGCCTGCAGCACTAAACTTTAGCAGAAGTGTTCTTTCTCTGAGTCAGTGCTCAGCTTCGCATTCTGCCTGGCACCCTGTGTAAAGCTAATGCACAGACTATCCTGAAGGAGTGGATCGGGAGCCTGTGTCCAGCAGCAGTGTCCATCCTGCCTTGCAGAAGGACAAGAGGGCAGTGTGGCACGCTCCTCCTTGGAGAGGCTGGCGGGGGCTGTGACAGAGAGGTCCCCTCATCTTCCTTGCCTGTGCTTGGCAGGGGCAGAGATGTAATTAACATTTAAACCATCATAGTTTGAATAAAGCAGATTACTCTCCATAGTGGGTGAGCCTCATTCAATTAATTGGAGACCTTCAGAAAAAAGAGGGAATTCTGCCAATAGCTAGAGACTGAGCTGGGTCCACCAACTCTTCCCTGGGTCCCTGGTTAGCTGGCCTGCCCTGTAGACCTGAGACTTGCCGTCTTCCATAATCTTGCAAGCCAATCCTCAAAATCTCTCCCTTTCTCTTCTGTTTCTCTGGAGAATCTGGACTAAAGCAATTCCTGTTAAACCTCTTTGGAGAAGTGTGAAGAAAATACAAAATGGATATAATTAAGAATTTTGAATGGGCAATTTTGTCATTTCATATTGGCTGAGATTTGCCTTTCCCTGGCATTGCAAAGATACCACACACTTCTTGGGATAAGAAAAAGCATAGTCTCACTATCCTTCCTACGTTTTAGGAAGGAAAATTACCATTTCCTGTAAAGTTCAGAATATTAAAAAGATGGCTATTATTTAACCATAATTCATTAATTTACACGAGACAAATCAATTGCAACAAAAGATTATAAACCCTCACAAAATGTACTGAAGGAAAACATTTGTTAATGGACAAGCTCTAAGTCTCTGCTTCCAAACTCGCTGAGAGCCAGAGAAGGGAAAGTGGACCCTGCTGAAGTGGCTGGGGACAGACCCCATAGGAGAGAACTTATGATTTTGACCAAGTCAGCCAAGAGTTTTCTTCTGACAGACAGAATAGAAATGAAGAAAAATGCATTTCTTTTGCTGGGAAATGTGACAAAAATTAAAATTCTATTAATAAAATATTTGGAGAGTGGATTAAAGATGGCGGCTGAGTAACAGCTTCCCTGTAACTGGGCTTGGCGAATCTGGGGAGACAAGACTCCAGACATCTCTGGCCGGTGGGATCTGCCTATGATCATCCCTTTGAGGATACAGGGAGCCAGCAA